>JAULKJ010000006.1:273851-290663 GCA_032355405.1 Rubia balearica
ATATCTGCACTAAAAATTATCTGAGGGTTATATTGACACTTATGTCAAGTAGGTAGGGTTATAAAAGCACTTTTCTCATTAATTTAAACTATTTTTTTCAGTCAATTGATGACAGTATGCCGTGGACTTAGGAGTTCAACCTCTTACGTAAGAGTTTTGTATAAGTAACCAAATGGTCTTATTTTCTCAACATATTTTTTCTACCCATATCTTTTGGACACCAAAGTTCGTTCCCGAATAATTGAGTCAAAAATAATAATTGGGATTCGCCTCTCTCTCTATCTTATCTTATCTGTTGTAATTTAATCAATTTAGTTTAAAAATAAAGAAAATAATATTATATTTCAGGTTAACCTATAATTTTAGATTAATTTGATTAAAATCTATCAACTTATAAGTTAGGCGTTAATGTCTTCGTCAAATTTAAATTGAGTCTATGCAAACTGAACCCACCCAAATTTAAAATAAATATAGTGAAAATTTATAATTATATAATTAAATCAGACTAAATTTTACTCCGCCCCAGGTTTATTGGCCACTTTTTTGGTCAACTTTCTCAGACCATGTTTGACCATTGACAACTTTAATTACGGATGTTAATGGTACATATAAATTTGACATTTAGAAACTACGTAGACATAGCAGTTTAACAATATCTCACATGATGATATTAGAGTCTATGTTGAAATTTATGGTCAAATATGATGTGAGAAAGTTAACAAAAAAAGTGGCCAAAACTGCTGGGGCGGAGGGAGTATCAAATAAAAATTCAGTGACCGAATTAAAATGAAACATAGTTAGTTTAAGCTAAATTTTCAATCAAATGATATTTTATTAGACCCGTAATAATGAATACTTTTACTCCTAAATTTTATGATACGTAATAAAATATGCCAAATATGAAATATATTGGAATGAAATGATGAAAGTCGTGTGCAAATCAGTCTCAAAAAGTCTTTATCTTGATGGAAAGTTACAATTTGAATCCATGCTCACAAAGTCATATGACCGGTCTTTGAAGTAGGGCAAATGCACACATCAATAATCCTACAACACAACAATATGTCTATTTGATTAGTATTCACAAAGCAAGCCAACAAATGTTCATTTCACCAGCATCTTCAAACCAGAAAAATGGAGGGCGGACCTGTTGCAGACAAAACACAGTTCACAGAATGCTGGAGGACCATATGGAAGACGCCATACATTATGCGGCTAGCCCTCTCCGCCGGAATCGGAGGCCTTCTGTTTGGGTACGACACCGGAGTCATCTCCGGCGCCTTGCTCTACATCAGGGATGATTTCGACGATGTTCGAAAACACACCTGGCTAAGAGTAAGTTCATGTACCAATCACAGAAACTCGCAACTCTGGTATCAGTTATTTGACTTTTCTTAGCACTATGACGAGTGCGAAAATATTGTGAATAGACTGATTTCATGACGGAAACTCGAGGCTCTGTTATTACTTTTCTGATTTGTTTTACTGCTATGATGAGTAGGAAACTATTGATAGAAATTCGTGACTGTAGGAAACTATTGTGAGCACCACGGTGGCAGGGGCCATCGTGGGAGCCGGATTGGGAGGATGGTTGAACGACAAGTATGGGAGGAAGAAGTCGATACTTCTGGCGGATATCCTCTTCTTTGTAGGGGCTGTGATCATGGCGGCTTCGCCGGCGCCGTGGATGATCATCCTCGGACGACTGTTCGTTGGTTTCGGAGTTGGGATGGCGTCTATGACCGCGCCCTTGTACATCTCTGAAGCGTCGCCGGCTAGAATCCGCGGCGCGTTGGTCAGCACGAATGGGTTGATGATCACAGGAGGGCAGTTCTTGGCTTATCTCATTAACTATGGCTTCACCAAGGTAGAAATCAATTCAACTGAACCAAACTGATGGGAAATTTTATAACGCAAGTGAATGGCAATTAAGTTTATACTAATGTGTTAATGTGATTAAGGTGTTTTCTTTTCAACTTAGATGCATTTTTTTCCCAGTTTAATTCATTTCGATTCAATGAGTTTTGATTTGATAACATGCTTTCTCATATTATCCGCACCACAGTTCGGTTAAGTAGAAATTTGGTTTGATGAAATTTTGCTTAGTTCAGTCATTTATTGTTAGTATTTTTTAATACACTTATTTTTGCTCAGTTCAGTTCTCCAATTCAACGAGAATAAGTTCGGGAAAATAAGATCTAAGATTTGTTTAGTCCGACTATTGCTATTTTTTACTACACTTATTTTCACTTAAATTCAGTTCAGTTTAATTCCTTAAAATTGATGCTAATATGTCAATCCAGGCACCCAGACCTTGGCGATGGATGCTCGGAGTAGCTGGAGTTCCGGCGGTGGTGCAGTTTCTCCTAATGTTTTTCCTTCCCGAATCGCCCAGATGGCTCTACAGGAAGGTTGGTAATCCATATTCGAACGTTTTAATTACCCATATTATCCAACACGTATTTAAACCGTCCGTCCATTTACCAGAGCAAAGTGAAAGAGGCCAGAGCCATCCTAGAGAAAATATATCCACCAAATGAAGTGGAGCAAGAAATGCAAGCTCTAGAAACCTCAGTGGAAGCCGAGAAAGCCGAACAGCTCTCCATCGGAGAGACATTCTTCGACAGAGTGAAAGCCGCCTTGAACAACATTGTCGTCCGCCGTGGCCTCTACGCTGGAGTCACCGTTCAGGTGGCTCAGCAATTCGTCGGAATCAACACGGTAATGTACTACAGCCCCACCATCGTACAATTCGCCGGGTTCGCATCCAATCAGACAGCATTAGCCCTCTCCCTTATAACGTCAGGGCTCAACTGTATCGGAACGGTTATCAGCATGGGGTTCGTGGACAGATTTGGTCGGAGAAGATTGATGATTGTCTCCATGTTCGGGATAATAACTTGCTTGGTCGTGTTATCTGTCCTGTTTAAGGAAGCATCAATTCATTCACCACTTGTCGGATTCTCCGAATCAAGGAGCTTTGGAACTAACTCCACATGTCCTGGTTTCATTAACATTGGTTCGAGTTCGAATTCGCCATCCTGGAACTGTATGAAGTGTCTGGAAGCTTCTTCTGACTGTGGATTTTGCGCGAGTGGCGGGAGCAAGTATGGCGCCGGAGCATGCTTGTTGTCCAATGATGCAACGAAAGGAGATTGCAAACTGCAGCATCGTACGTGGTACACGGAAGGTTGTCCGAGCAAGTTTGGGATCTACGCAGTTCTTCTCCTAGGTCTCTACATGATTGCCTATGCGCCCGGGATAGGGACTGTGCCGTGGATCGTGAACTCGGAGATCTACCCGCTGAGGTACCGGGGCATCGGGGGAGGGATCGCGGCTGTCGCGAATTGGGTGTCGAATTTGATCGTGAGTGAGACTTTCTTGACTCTCACGGAAGCCATCGGGTCCTGGGGCACTTTCCTACTGTTTGCAGGGTTCTCGTTTATCGGGCTTGTCGCGATCTTCTTCCTCGTGCCGGAGACGAAAGGGATGCAACTGGAGGAGGTTGAGAAGATGCTGGAAAGAGGATATAAACCTTGGTTGTGCTGTTGTTCCTCCGAAGAGTTTGATGATGATGAAAAGAAACAAGTTGGTGTTAATGCTACCATCTGATTGGTCTATGTTACAGTTATGACCGTGTGTTTATTGAAATATGTTACTTCCCATCAGTTTTGGTTTATTTACCTTTTGCAAATCAAACTTTGTAAACTTTGAGACTAAATATAAATTAATATATTTATAATAAAATATCGTGGGAGATATTGTTAGATTCATGTTAATATCTATTTTCTAAATATCAATTTTTTATGTGGATTTGTTACATGTAGTTAGTGGCATGATTTGAATCAGGTGGGGTGCATAAACCATGCCACCCTTTCAGTCGAGACACATACTTGCATCATGATTCATGAGCTGTGTAATTTTTGAAAAATTTAATACCTCTGTGACGGTAATGGATGTTTGGGATTAAAAACAATCTTTATGACAGAGTCTGGCAAAACTCCATTTAAATAAATCCGGTCAATAATAATAAAATTGTAGGCAAGTGGCGATAAAAGGGGTGAACAAAAGTTTAGTTATCTTCCATAGTAAGACTGTCTTGCACGCTCGATCCCAACTCATCAAACTAAATTCACCTGGCTTGAGACATCACAATGCTACCACACAAAATTTGGCCTGAATACACTTCCATCCATACTTAAGACAATCAAAAACGGAAAAACTCAGTTCAACTAAAAATCCGATACATGCTTCCACTTAACCCGTTCAAAGATCTCAACAGATTGGGCGGGGCGAGTTCACTCGATCGTTTTGATTGCCAAAATACTGCTTCCTTTCCCCACTTTAAATTTTCTAGTTTTCTTTTTGGGATGTCCCACTATAAACTTCCTAATTCTAAATTTTCTACATTTAACCATCATAAATATGTTGTTATAACTAAGTTCACTTTCACCACTCATTAAAAAGATGCCACGTATACTCGTCTTAAAGTTTGTGCAAAAGACAATTAAAAAGTTTAAAGTGAGACGGAGGGAGTAGGTATCTGCGTATAGAAGTCATTTTATGTGTCCAGAAAATCAGCCAATTGATGCATATTTCGATATGCCAATTCGTATCCAAAACCAAACACCCCTAGGTTGACAAGAATAGACCCATGGTAAATATAAAACTATCGGATTCTGTAAACAGAAGGGTCACAACTCACAAGTCATGCAGCATAAGAAAAGTCAAAGGTCAACGCACACGAGCAGGTTAAATAGAAAAGTGAAAGAAAGCAACAGTAATATAATGTGAAATAGAAAACTCAATGATCCAAAGCCATTGGAGGACAAAATCCACTTGCATTGCCAGCTAATGAGTCCAGTGGAAAGGACAGCTCCTCGCATCACACACACAAACAAGGAAGAAGAGAAATCCACCAACCAGAGCCGTCAGTTTCTGAAACCGACCTCCTCCTGACCCGCCCCTCAAATGAAAACCTATACCCGAACTGACCTAACCTAACTCAACCCAACCCGACCTCACATAACATACACTCAGATGCATCCACCAAACAGAGCTGCTAGTTTCTGCCCGACAAGAGAAACCGATCTCCATCCAACCCGATTATAACCCGTTGAATGAAAAACAATACCCAACCCAACCTCTAAGAGGAGTTGTTGGCTACCCAGCTTTTACTTTCTCTATGGTCCATGTACAATTATGCATTGTTGTAATGATGCCAAAGCATAAGAAAAGAAGTGCTTTGCTCTCTTTTTTTTTTACACTTTACAACACACTAGCATGCCTAAAAGGGACTTCATTTCATCATTTCTCAACTCCACCAATGGCAACTCAAGTGATAACTAGGTTCTAGGCGCATCTAGATGATGATTCCACCGGAAAGTTTTCCGATGTACCCAGTATATCCCACACTAGGGAGTTGGACATTTCCTCTACCCGTAAGAGCCTCCATACAACATAGGCTAAAAGTAGAAAAGATCATTATAGAAGTAAATGCAAATAATGCGTGACATGATAAAAAGCGCGAGATTGATTGCTAATCTGTTTCAATAGAATTTGGACACCCCAAACAAAACAAGAGGATCATACTCCAAATTTCATACAAACAAAGCCTTAAAACCACGCATACTCGAGCTCTAATCAACAAACACATAGCCTAATTAGTTGATTACGAGGGATGCCATAATCCCTCTCTACAAAGGCTTACCGGATATCATTGCATTTCAAAAAAGTCTGCTACTTCTTGCACGCTAGCTTCTACTAGTATAATGTTCTCACACTACCAAGCAATGACTATACAACATTCAGGCACCTGCTCGCTATATACAATACTAAAGTACCTCTCGATTAAGGGGTAGAACAGACAGCTTCATGTCTTGATCCTCTCAAGTACTCCAGAAGCCTTTCAGCCTGCAAAATATCATAAAAAATTCCCATCAGTTCTCTAATTTCATTCAACAAAATTGACCCTTCCTCTATATCTATGAGGAATTTAAAAGCATCCAATTTACATGACGACTGATAACAAGCAAGATGAACTATATCCCTAACAGTACCATTAGAATAAAAAATACACCTTAATCAAGACAAAGAACAAACCTTTATTCAAGAAATCCTCAAAAGAGACAACTATAACCATCTTTCAAACCAAAGAAGTATTCACATTTCATCATGTATATGCGATTGAATTCAACAAGAAGTAAGAGAGGTTAAACATCATTTATACATCAACTACATCCCTAATATAAATGAAATCAAACCCTCACAAACACGCATAAAACTAGATACTGTAGACAGCAAATTTTTCCTCAAGAAATCCTTAAAATGATATAAAATTCACCACATTTCAGAATGCAAAAAGATAAAGCAGTTCAATATTGAAAGGAAGCACATTAAACTACATCCCTAATGTAGATATAATCAAACCTTCAAAACCACGCATAAACTAGACAGACAACAAATCATTCCTCAATAAGCCTAAAACAGATACAGAATCCACCACGTTTCAGAATGCAAAAAGATTAAGACGAATCCCAAAACTAGAACACAAAATACAACAAGAACTCGAAGAGCCTCCTCACCTTGTGCTTAGCCTTGGCAGTACCATTCTGAGACAATGCAACGAGCGGCGGAATGGCGCCCTCCCTAACCAGAAACCCTCTATTCCTCGCACTATCTCCACACAACTGCAACAATGTCAGCACCGCAAACTCCTTCCCTTTGTCAGAACCATCCTCGATCGCCTCCACGAAAGCGGCAATCCCGCCTTCCTCCACAATCGCCTCCCTCCCCAGCTCAATTCCAGCCAAACTGCTCAAAACCACCATAGCCTTCTCCGCCAGCCCCCTTCCCTGTTCGCCCACCAGCGCCACCAGCGGCTTCACCGCGCCGGCACTCACCGCCCTCTCCTTATTCAGCTTCACGGAGCACAGCTTGTAAAGAGAAGTCAAAGCATCCTTCTTTCCTCTGGTGGCGCCGTTAATTAACAGAGCAACTAACGGCGGGATAGCGCCGCATGCTCCAATTGAAAGCTTGTTGCCTTCATCCACCAATGCCAAATTCAGTAACGTACAAGCGGCATTCTGCTTGGAAGTCTCTGTACCGGTTTTCAAAACGTAGATCAAGGATTTCACTGCGCCAGCGTCGGAGATTAAGGATTTGTTTCCCTCGTGGAGGGAGAGGTTTAACAGCGCTGTGACGGTGTGTTCTTGGGTTAACGAGTCGGTGCATCTCAGCAACGGTATGAGCGCCGGCACAGCTCCGGCCTCTCCTATCAAAGCACGGTTATCTGCGCGGTTTTTGGCTAAGAGGCGCAATTTGGCCGCAGCCGATCTCTTCACGGCCACCGACGACGAATTCAGCCCGTCGACGCAGAGTTTCACAGTAGGCTGCAGATCCTCCGGCGAGATACTCTCGATGATCTCTGTAGAAAACGATTCCCTCTGGAGAAACCCGGTACAGGGTTCGGGTTCGGGCTCGGATACAATGACCGGGCCCATCGTCGGGCCCGGATCAGGAATCTTCGCCAGCCGTTGCAGCTCGCCGGAGATATCACTGGAGCAAGCCGACATATCACTCCCAAACGACTTCGAGAAATCCAGGTACTTAAAATCCTCCGCGCCGCACTGGTACCCGGAGGATACATTATCGCCATCGCCGCCGCCGCTACTTTTCTTGGCCGCGAGTTCTCCGAGCCGAAGGTCCATAATCACCGAGTCAGACAAATTCTCTGAGAAATTCGACGACATGTCACGGCGGCTATCATCAGTGTCCATCTGGAAGAAATTGGAGCGGACAGTTCGTTTGGAGCGGCCCATGGAGCGCTGTATCCTCGCGGAACTCGGCGGCGGCGTGTAGTAGTAAGGCGCCTGCGCCTTCGTAACGGCGTGAGAGTAAGTCCCGGAATGGGAATCCTCCACCGATACCATTGTTATACTCCGAATATTCAAGGAAATGCTACTCACTACAGAGAAATAATAATAACAGGATGAGATTTTGAAGACACTTTATACATGGATTTTCGCAGATAAGAACTGGATCGGGTTTCTTCAGTCGATCCGTGTGCTTTGAGTGTGGGGTTTTGAAGAAATTTTAATGGCGGACGGATAACCGAAACATTTACTTGATGGGGAGGAAGAAGGGTGGGATTAAATGAGACTGAGAGGTGGAGTGGAGATGCTAGGGTGACCTGGCTGTGACTTTGGGAAGCGTGCAGGGTGGATAAGGGAGGTACAGCTGGACGTTGTGGGGGCCTGGGGAGGCAGGTGTGCATGGGAAACACGGAATGCATTTGGCGGGTGGGAAGAGATGGGGTGACGCTAGTCAAACTCGTTGTGCTTGTTTGTTAGTAGGTCCGTACCGTCGGCGGTGGCTCCGAGCCTCCGAGGTGTGTCGTCGGTTTGGTTCTCCCTGTTGCTCTCTCCGCTAAATGAAGTGTATGTGTACCATTACTAGTATTGTACATTATCGTATTTCTTTTTGTTGCCATATTTATTATTCTTTTATTATGCATTTTCTATTAGTATTAAAATAATAACGCTCTACGGTTTTATTATCAATTCAAAGATATTTATTTTAACTCTACATTCAAGAGTCAAAATGCAAGTGTACCAATATTAAATATTCTTGATAAATGTCTCATCACATTATACACAAATGACAAATAGAATGGGATGCAAAAGTTTAACTACTCCATCAGAATATTGATAAACTACTTTTATTACATAATAATTTTTAAAAATATTAATTATTTTCTTTTATCCTCTATTTATGTCCTCATTTTTTCTGACATTTTCTCAAAACATGTTGGACCACCTATAACTTCAGGTGTCCACAATAACAAAATATAAAATTTTACTTTTTATAAACTACACGTTACGAATAATCCGATGGCATCCCACATGATGTTCGTTATCGAATATACCAAAAGTTATTGATAGTCAAACATGCCATGAAAAAATTTACGGTCAAAGGAGATCATAAATAAGGGAGAATAGGGAGTAAGTAAATCAAAGTAAGTGGAGGATAGGCATGTATAATGCATAAATGAAATTAATTTAAACTTGACTATAAAGTTAGGGGTTTTCCAATCACTAGTAAGTGTAGTATGTACATAACTTTTATTCAAGAAAAACAAATAAAAAATACATAGATTATAATGCCTCACCAACAAGCATAACTTAGGTAAAATCATAAATGCATGGATATAGAAGTGCGGTATTTTTGTTGTGATGTCTCTGTCAAACCTTGGCCGAGTCTGAGTGTTTGGTTCAAATTAATTTGTACAAAATTTGACAATTAAATGCAACTTGATCATTTGACGGAGTCTCTATTCATGAATTGTACACAAATTTATTAAAAGTTGACATTAGAGGTGTGATGGATACAAATTTTACCCTAATGCACCATTCGTTTCATTGGATGTGACATACTTTTCATTTTTAATTATTTTTATAAATTTGACACACTTTCCTTTTATGACAAGATTTTTTCAATTTCATCAACGCTTTCTATTTTTTTCTTTCTAAATTCAATTTCATCCACACATTTAATTCAGCTAAATTCAATGACCTAAGGCTATGGTGCCACATCCAACGAGACGGAAGTAGTAGTAGAGATTTCATTGGCTTAGGTAAATAAAATTATACACCCTTGAGAGATTTTCCTTTGCTTACGCTAATACAGCCATGATAAAAGTGATGTTTATTATTGATTTGAATATTTCAAATTATTTGTAGTGATGGTTGATAAAAACCCTTTATCTCCACTATCCTTTGCTTACACTAATACAGCCATGATAACAGTGATGTTTATTATTTATTTGAATATTTCAGATTATTTATTTGAATATTTCAAATTATTTGTAGTGATGCTTGATAAAAATCCTTTAGCTGCACTATGGAACAGGATGGGATGTTGATGTAGGGTGAATTCAGGAGAAAATTGAAGAAGCGATGAATCGCCATAAATGTTCGATACAGTTTTAAACGTAACTTTTGTGTTTGGAGTCAGAATCAGGTGAGATTGGATGCGTTGGAACCATCTCGATCTGTTGATCTAAGTCCCTGCTTAGAGGGGATTTGGACCCGTTTCGCCAATTGAGGTCATTTAATGCCTCAAAACGGCAATTTACTGCTTTGGAGTGTTTTTCAATTTCCTTTTATTTCAGAATTAATTTTGAATTTCCTTTTTTTATTGTTCCAGGGTTTCATTGTAGTATTTAAAGAAAATTCTTGTATTATTCGGATATTTTTATCTTTCATAATAATATTTTTCAAGATTATTTTCTCTCTGGCGGATTCCATAACCAAAACCTAGGGTTTGTGCTTGCAAACCTTAATTGTTCATCAAGATTCGTGCTTGCGAATTTATTTGATATTCTAACTGCGTCAGATGTAAACTTGTATTATTTATTTTTTAAAATTCAAAATCAGAATAAGAATTGAATTTGTGAAATACGTGACAGAATCTGATTTGCCCCACACCTACATAAACAACATTTGTTATCGTAGTATAATTTTTTTTGTTAGAACTATGAATAAGGTACAGTTACTCACAAACCAAAAATAAGTACCTGGTAGATTTAGAAAATAAATTCAGTAGGGTCACAATTAATAGTATATTAGAAATAAAATATAAATAAAATATATTAATGAAATTTAAATTTCAGTATAAATAATATAATATTACAATATTTCTTTTATTTTTAAATATTTTGACAAATTTTAATACTCTTTCTTTAATAGTTCAATAAGACATTTTTTTTCTATTAATTCAACAAGACAATCATGGATTGAACCAGGAACATTTCATTCCATTGCACGTGATTAGTACATTATTAAGCCGTATATAATGTAAATTCCTTCTATCTATAATTTTCTTGCAAATTATCTCGAAATAAATTGATTAAAACAAGGAGGGTGCAAACGGACTGCTAAAACAAGTAATCATGTGAGTATTTTGTACAACTAATAAAAACATTTAAAATTGCTGCTGAAATTTTATCTATATACTAAGAACACATATACATTTTATTTTTTAAAAATTAATAAAAAATAGGACTGTCAAACATTAAGGGCGGGGCACGTGCCCCAGTGCACCCACCCTAGATCTGCCAACGCTCCCTCTATTTATCTATTTGCACACTTACTTTATTGAAATATTTTTTAAAAATTGACACACTTTTTATTTTTGACAAGATGTTTTTAAATTTAATCCACGCATTCTACTTCTTACCTTCAAATGTATCCATTCATTTTTTTTGACACACTTTCTATTTATTCTTTTGGAGAGGAAAAAAAAGTGAATCACCAAAGCATGCAGGCTAGATCGTGTGAAAAAAGATTCGCATGCAGGATTATAATTAAAGAGAATTTAGAGGGTACATTTTGTCATTAAAGAACATACTTGTCACGTGTTGACAACTGTGCGCTGTCAACAAAATCGCCGCTGCTGTTGCATTCGAATCGGGCCTCAGGTGGATCTGTCGGATCCTTTAATTATTTTACTTTTGCTCCCCAAACTTTTTACTTTTATTTAACCCGGGCTTTTAGTTTGAGCTAATTATGCTATCATCCTGTTAGAACCTGAGAATTACAGTTCAAAATTCTGAAATAGTGACATCATATTTCGATGGTTATTTTTTTTATTATGTGTTATGTTAGACTGACTAATCGTTAGAGAAAGTTATTTTATAATTAGTATCACCAATAGGATCATTAAATATATTGCAATAAGTTATCTGAAATATAAAAAATCTTCTAAAAAAATCAACGTATAAATAATTATATTCCGCCTTAAAAATAATAAAAATGAGATTTTTTATTTAGTCAAAAGAAGTCCTGCTCTCTTTTTTTGGCAAAATCTTGGGGAAAATCGTCTTACTACAGGTATGTAGAAAGACGATGTTGAATTAAAATTATAGAAAAGTAAAGAAATTTAGTTACAATAGTAAAAATGTATTATGTAACATACAGTAGTTAAAATATTATGACCCTACTAATACAAGCCAAAAATTTTATCTTGATTTCTTCTAATAACTTATGGAAAACTCGTCTTTCAATTGAGAGAATTTTTAAAAAATATTATTTGATTTAATTGAATTTAATTCCTAATAAAACATGGTCAATGGCCAGTGTGAATTGTAGGGAGAAAAATGAATGCAGGATATTTCCTGGAAAGAGCAAGGAAACAAAAATAAAACCACCTAACCTAAAGTAATAATCAAACATGATTAATTAGCTGATCAACTCCACCTTCAAATTTATTTGTGAAAAAATAGATTATGTCTGTCCTTAAAGCCTTACTATATGTTTATTGTCTGAGTTTGAAACTAAATACATGACCAAAATGTTAGGGATTAGGCCAACCAACCAAACAAGAAACCTTGGCAAAACACCACCAAATACAAAACTAATCATCAAATTTGTCATTACTATAATATTAATCTCACGTGATTTTCTCCCATTCTTGATCCTTAAAGGCTTAATTATGCGACTTCGATCATTACCCATGGTTCAAAGGATGCATAGAATGTAGTTACAGACTATACTTGCCAGCTAGTTAGCCCTCTCGATGTGTCACTTTACTTTATAATTAGAGATTTTAGATAATCTAGTCGTGTGAAATAAATTAAAATTAAAGAAAAATAAGTGAAATGACTTGTTGAAAGTATTTTAAAGTATGCTATAATCTGAAAGTGAGAAAAATTCAAAGTAAAAGGTATCATCTCATTAAATAAGGAACCGCTCCTTATTAAAAAGTGGTCATTAAAACTCCACAACAGTACCTTTATTAAGACTCATTTCGAATGCTCTAAAGGTTTAAGCCCAAACAATATTAGATAATAATTAATTTTGTTACTAATAAAGCATTTGGATGATAGAGTGGGAGTTTTGGAAATGTATCATCGGAGGGCTAGTGCAGATTACTCGTCTTTAATCATTGGGTCTTGTGTAGTTAATCCACCCTACTCCCTGCGTTCATTAATGTTTGACACACTTTTTAACCTATTTTTTCAAGACATGTTTGACCATTAATAACTTTTGATCCATATGTTAATATCATGTAAATTTTTAATGTTTGAAAAGTACATGCTACGTATAATCTAACTATACCTTACTTGATAGTATTACTATTTATATGTTATATGAAATTTATGTTCAAACGTGGCTTGAAAAAATTGACTGAAAAGTGTGTCAAACTTAGCTGAACGGGGGAGTAATACTTTGTCTCGTTGCGTCATTGGCTGGACTTTGTTTTCTAAAATTAAACGAGTTTTTTTTTCTTCTCTCTAATTTAAAATGATGAATTTTACGAAAAATGGCAGAAGAGATTTTTTTTTTAATCATCACATTATATTATAGTTTAAAAAATAATTGAAACTATAAATTATTTTTTATCCGATACAATTTTAATAACAGGCTGACAAGTACCTGAATTCATAATAAAGGTGTCACTAAATGATTTGCGGCAACTTCTCCCATCAAATTTGTGACCTTCAGCGTTCACATTATGTGTTAAATTAAATCTTAAATATTGAATTATTAATTATATTCAGCCACTTCAAGTTATAAAACAAAAGTCTACTCCTAAATGTTTAAGTTATAAAATATTATATTTGATTTAAAAGTTATCCTAATTATATTATAATTTATTAAAATAGTGTCTTTTTTTATTAAGCATTATAAAAATTAATATGCATATGGTACATTGGGGTACGATGCTCACAGTACCTCAATAATTAACTAGTAACTAACTACTAATTTAAGTATTTTAAATATTAATTTTTATATCGAACCCTTAAGGTATCACGACAGTGAATTGTATATACTTTCTCTGTTTCTCTATTTG
The DNA here is from genome assembly GCA_032355405.1 of Rubia balearica. Classification (NCBI taxonomy): domain Eukaryota; kingdom Viridiplantae; phylum Streptophyta; class Magnoliopsida; order Gentianales; family Rubiaceae; genus Rubia; species Rubia balearica. The sequence continues at coordinate 287,706 of JAULKJ010000006.1, forward strand.
TAGCTCACGACACATTTTCCATTTTTGACAAAGATTCCTTCAATCTCATCCACTCATTCTACAATTTATTTTCTACATTCAATTTCATCCACTCATTTTCTTCACCTAAAACTAAGAGGTTAAGCCTAGTGTCACTGTTAGTGAAATAGAGCAAGTATATAGAATGTGCATTTCATGCTACTATTTGCGCATGCAATATTTACATAGTAATCATAGTTTTATTGCGATTACTATGTAAATATTGTTTGTACAAATAAAAAATTGAAATGCACATTCTGCATATATACAATATACAGTCATAGTATGTATACGAACTGTATCCCTAAAATACCCCTAAAAATAATGAACATTAAACTATTATTTTATTAATGTTGTTTGTTTTTGAGCTATGAGATACTATGTTTTCTTATGTTTGATAGCTTTAGGTGTTGTTTTTCGGATACTCCAGTAAGTTGAATTGTGTGGAGGTAACTGAGCGTGGAGTACAAAAAGATAAATAACTGTTAGAGAATGATTCACTTTTTGCCATGAAAAGAAGCGAAGGAAGTGTGATCATAGAAAAATAGACTAAATTGGAAAGTCTATGAAACTTAAGAGAATGGATGGAGTATAATAGACAGGTAGGTTTTGGTATGTGGTAATGATACTCTGTAACTGCACACTTTTCTGTGTAGGTTTTGGTATGTGGTAATGGTACTCCATATGTCCAGGTGTAACTGCACACTTTTTTATAGTGATTTTCGAGTCATGTTTGATAATTGATAACTTATAACGATGACTTATAAAGATGGTACACATGGAGTAGTTATAATAGTTGAAAGAAAGAGCTATATTTGTGCCAAAGTTAGGATTTAGGAACATGTTTAGTGCTAGGCTATATAAATTGAGACAGATAGCTCATTTGCTGAATTCTTTGATGGTTTATAGTAGTATAGAAGAGGGCAATTTTATGTTTATGTCATCTTTAGAGTAGTGTAGTGGCTATGCATTTTGCTCGAAAATCATGTTTTGTAGCATACATGTATCGTACAAGTGCTTCAAAAACCATAATCGCGGTGTCTGTAACTCCTATTGTCGTGTCAGATATTGTCACCTTTGTGTCTGCAACTTAGCTGATCCGAGTTGTAGACTCCATGATTTTGCTTTTGTTGCGGATTCTATGATCATTTATGAAAGTTTTGAACATTCCTTTAAAGTCAGTAGTTTGATTCAGGAACCAGGTGACATTGAGGCTGAAATCGCTGAGATGGGAGTCAAGTATTTCATGAAAAAGATACGTGCTTACAGAACACCCGGTCCACTGTATTTCCCGAAAGGGAAAGGCTTTGGTGATCCCCCGGGTACACCCCATACCAAAGTCACCTTGCCATCTTGGTTATCAGAAGAGGATGTCGATTACTACGTCTCCAAATTCGAGAAAACGGGCTTCACAGGAGGCGTGAACTTCTACCGCGCTTTGCCATTGTGAGTAATCTCATTCGTATCGCTCTGTTCAGTTAAAAGAGTTGTGTTTGTAATACTGTCTGTTGTAGGAATTGGGAACTCTCTGCTCCGTGGACGGGTGCACGAGTGGAAGTCCCGACGAAGTTTGTAGTCGGGGACTTGGATTTGACCTACCACATGCCTAGGGTTCAGGACTACATACACAAGGGCGGATTCAAGAACGATGTGCCATTGTTGGATGAAGCTGTTGTGATCAAAGATGCTGCTCATTTCATCAACCAAGAAATACCTGATGAGATCAATAAGATCATATTTGAGTTCATCCAACAGAACTAGAACTCTGTTCTTGTGTGTGTCTGAGGATCTTTCCACTTGTTTCTTGCTTGTGTAATAAGGACCATTATGTAGATCGTATGATGATGAGTGATAAATAAGAACCTCACTTTGGGGTTGAGTTTGAATAGGTTGAAGGGTTAAAAGTTTGCCATAAATATTGCTTTCTTCCGTTTCGCTGACAATGTCACACATACTTTTTAGCGCTAGAATTAAGGAAAGACAATTTGTGGAGAAACTGAATATTTCGTAAAGTAGAATGAGCGTATGAAAATAGCCGAGCACTTAATAGTAAATTGAATGTATAGTAGTGAAACAAATAAAAATAAAAATTGCAATCATATTAGAAAAATAGAAGTAAATACTCCCTCCGGTCTTTAAAAATTGGCAATATTTCCTTTTTGGGATGATTTTTTTTATTGACACTTTCCTCTTTTAACAAATCCTAGATTATTTTCATCCACTCAATTTACTTTTTTTCTTCCCAATTCAACATCCACCACTCATTTCACTTTTAAAAAAACTGTGTGAACTCTTTTAGGGTGCCAATATTTTAAGATCGGAGGGAGTATGATTATACAGGTTAAACTCGGAAAAAATGTCTGACCATCAATTTATCAACTTTTTTTTGCTCACTTTTCATTTGGTTAAATATAAGATGAATTTTTTGAATAATTGAAAAAATAAGTTATTCTACCAATATATTTTTTAAAAAAAATCAAGGAGAAACTTATACTAATTCTTTTTGTTGTGATAGTTAGATTTTGCATTAAATAAGCCACTACCTAAGTAACAATTATTCATCAGACATTATTTCCAAATCAAACACCTAACATAAATCAGCTAGTCAAACTAACTAAAATAACAAACCAACAATTAGCTATATAACATTGGTCAACGAGTAACGGTTGTTTGCCAAATATGGCATTTGATTGGTCCGCTAAATACGGTCAAAACCGACACGAATTATTTTCACGTAATTCCACCCATCAAGGAGTTGATGCATAATCGTTCATCAATTTATATTTTAAAATGGCAAATTCTTGGGAAAGACGGTCTTTCCATAAGTTTATGGAAAGACGAGGTTTAGTTAAAAATATAAAAGGTAAAAGGTTTTAGTTACAATATTAAAATTTTATTATACAACATGTAGTAGTTATAAAGTTTATAACCCGATTCATG
>JAULKJ010000006.1:296855-310604 GCA_032355405.1 Rubia balearica
TGTTACGACGAATCTAACAATATCTCATACGATAATATTTATGTTCGTATATCTATTCAAATATATGGTCAAAGTTCTACAACTTTGACTGCCAAAAAGATTCTGTGCAGAATCGGCTGGGACAGAGGGAGTACTAAATATTGCATAGTAAAATTTTAATATTGCAACTAAAACCTCTAACCTTTTATTATTATAATTAAACCGCGTCTTTCCCAAGATTTTATATGTTTTAAAATAATATTTCTTATATCTCACATTGGACCGTTCCCTCATCATCAAAACGAGATGAGTCAATTGGTTGCTTTCTGTCTGTTCTACTCAACCCTATCATTTCCACCAAAATTTCATTCTATCTCAATCAACAACTACTAAAATACTGATTAACAACATTATAGTTCCAAGGTAAAGCACATTTGATGTAAAAACAGAATAAAATATAATTATAGTTGATCACGCTATAAATACAAAGCATAAAACAAACATACAATAATGCTTAGAACAGAAATTACTTTTTTTCTTCAAATTGTTTGACTAAATATTCCCTTCCCCTTTTTAATTATGTGGGTTAATATACAACCGCACTAACTTAAGTAAATAAGTAACTATTCTAACTAAATCAAATCAAATAGCCAACCAAATATACAGCAAACAATTATCCAATAATAGAATTAACAACAAATAACAAAATATTACAATCCTCTCAAATGCTACCTTTTTAAACACTTCTTGAGGAGATTACCTGCCTTAATTTATAATCAACATACCATAAAGTCTTTGTGTTGGGGTTGAAATTAGAGTCAAACGTGTTGGCAGCTAGGTTGTACCATACCACATTAGCCACACATAAACAAACTTAACTGTCAATTATTGGTTGTCAATTTTTTTAGAAAGGAAAAAAGCAGAATGATTGGATGAAATTAAAGGAATCTTGCCATAAAAAAGAAAATGTGGCAAATTCAGACAAACAACAAAAAAAAGGAAGTGCGTCACGTTCAATGAAACCGAGAGGATGACTCCACGACAATCTTCTAAAACCTCAACCAACCGAAGCCTACTTCTCACCTATATATTCCAACACTTTGCTTCATAAAATCCCTACAATTTTTTCCTCACTTCTCTCAAACACACTTTTTCCATCAAAATGAAGTCTTTGTTCTTGATTTCCCTCATAGTGTTCATCACATGCATATCATCAGCCTCAGCTCAATCATCATGCATGAAACAAACCTTTGCAAGAAACCAGGTTTTCAGCACCTGTCGTGATCTCCCATATCTCAACTCCTTCCTACATTGGACCTTCACCCCATCTTCTCAGACACTCAAAATCGCGTTCAGGCGAACGGGGATGAGCCCCTCGAGGTATGTCGCGTGGGCGATCAACCCCACCGCCACGGGAATGGTCGGATCTCAGGCCCTCGTCGCGTTCCAGAAAGCCGATGGCACCATGAGAGCCTACACTTCACCTGTGAATGCATACAAAACTGCATTGCAAGAAGGTGACTTGAGCTTCCCGGTTTCTGATCTCTCCGCGGAGTATGGAAACAACGCGATCACCATTTTCGCGACGCTGAAGCTTCAGAACCTTAATTCTACTCTCAACCAGGTGTGGCAAGAAGGGCCTGTTTTGAAAGATAATCCTGGGATTCATTCGACTTCTGGTCCTAATGTCCTCTCCATGGGATCGCTTGATCTTCTCTCAGGAGAAGCGAAGGCCACAGGGGGAGCATCAGGGTCGAAAGTCAAGAAAGTGAACACTCATGGCTTCCTGAATGCCATCAGCTGGGGGATCCTGATGCCATTGGGCGCCATTATCGCACGATACATGAAAGTCTTCCCATCAGCTGATCCCGCATGGTTTTATCTCCATGTAACTTGTCAAGTTTCTGCTTACATTGTAGGAGTCGCGGGATTCGCGACAGGGATCCAACTCGGGAACCAGTCTCCTGGGATCACCTACCTTGTACATAGGATCATCGGGATCGTGCTCTTCTCCTTCGCGACTCTCCAGGTTTTCGCATTGCTTATCAGGCCGAAGAAGGATCACAAGAGCAGAATTTACTGGAACATCTACCATTACTCGGTTGGATACGCGATCCTCACCCTCGGAATCTTCAACGTGTTCAAGGGACTCCATATGCTGAATCCAGACAAGATGTGGGAGAGGATTTACATTGGCATCCTCGTGATCCTGGGAGCTGTTGCTGTGCTTCTTGAGATCATCACCTGGATCACTGTCCTCAGGAGAAAGAGATCATCTGCAAATGCTTATTCAGGAAAGGTCAATGGAAGTAGTAATGGAGTATGAAAACACACCAGAAAAATGCAGCTTTTTTTCTGTCTCCAGTTTTCAGATTCTGATGTAATGATTTTCCCCATGTTCTAGTTTTTGTTCTAGGTGTATATGTTTTCCCAGACTTCATATTTATACCATTGCTTCATCTCTTTTTACTGCATAGATTACTCTTCACAATAAAAAAGACACAAATACTTGAGAACAATAAATGAGGATTTTATTTGTAAATTTTGGCCAAAATAAGCTTCACGTAGAAGAAAATGTTCATAAAATGGAACTGTATTACATAAAAGGTGCTACTAAATATTCATCAGTTCAAATCTGCTGTTATTCAGCACGAAAGAATGAGGAATGATATAGGCATCTCCTTTCTTCATTTTGATTGTTGCAATGCCTCGATAAAGGCATCCTTGAGAAGAGGATTTGAAGCTGCTATTCTTTGAGAGGTGATATCGAATTCATCCCCGGACCTGGAGCAAGACAAAAGCATCGATTTGATCACATATTCATATGCATCAGCCTTTGTATATTCGTTTTCTGAAGTGTGAAAGAATCAGAAACACTCACGGATCAAAGAAAACTCCTCCTGCTTCCTTAACAATCACAGCACCACCTGCCACATCCCACGGACCTCCAAATCCAGCCTCGTAGAATAGATCAATTCTTCCGCAAGCAATCCCACATAGATTCAGGGCACAGGAACCACTCATACGAAGGGACCTAACCTGATTGTTGATGATCAAGAAACGTCAGCAAGCAAGCTACTCGATGGAATTCCTACATCAATTTATGAACTTTCTTTTACCTTGAAAAGTAAGCTGTTAATCCTGTCGGTTGTAGCATCCACCGTAAGCTTGTCACGCTTTGTGCCAACCTGAAAACCATCATCTAGCATTACTTGCAGAAATTAACTCCCCTCCATTTTACTCGCCAATCTTAAATTTATTACCTTACTGTATTTGTTCAAAAGGAAAAAGAAACCAGCAATTTATTCATGTTTAGTTTTCGGTAACAAATATGGCTTATAACCTTCAATTTTAAGGTTTTCAGGACTGTTATCATGCTAGACTAAATCAGGGTGTAAACATACAAAGTTTCAAGAGATTACGACATTTAGCACAACCATTAACTGAGAAGTATGCAATAGTTTCCACACAAACAATTTGCACAGATGAATACCTCAGTGGCAAGGAGAGCCTTCACAAGTTCGGACTGAGAAGACACTGCAAATGTAGGAAAGGATACTGATCACATACTCAGAATTTGATTGTCAAATAGAACAAACTGCCAAACAAACTGCAAAAGTGACCTTGCCTTTGATTGGTTTTCCATTTAGAAAAGCACCTTTCCCATCACTTCCAGTGAAAAGCTGCACATGAACAAAATTGTAACTGAAAAACATGCTGCTCGTATAAGACAGAAGTTCTCTCTCTCCCTTTCTCCTGTTTTTTATCAACCATATTTTGAAGCAAACTATTGAGTTTGATATAGGATCCAAAATCATACAAGAAGGCTGTTTTGAGGGAATTTGAATCATCTCACCTCGTTCATGATAGGGTTGTAAACAACACCAACTGTTGGAACCTTTCCGATTGTGAGACCAATGGAAACACACACGAACGGGAACCTATACATCACACACACACACATAAAGACCTAACAGTTAGATATCACGATTGTTTCACCCGAGCCTAAGTGGGTAAACAGCGAACAAAAGTCTCACCCATGGACAAAGTTAGTAGTACCATCAAGTGGATCAACTATCCACGTTGGCTCATCAGTCAGCTCAGTGACACCATTAGCAGCAGTTGTTTCTTCACCAATAAACTATGAAAAACAGACAATTGAACAATCGACTTAATCAGCATCAATGAGATAAATCAACCAGCATCGCTCCATATACGCCACAGCCTCAATGAAAGGACCGAAAACTCCACTAAAAAATCACCTTATGATCAGGGAAATGCTGCTTCAGGTGAGAAAATATAAGATCTTCACAGGCTTTGTCCGTTTCCGTGACCAAATCCACCTAATTTGCAGTAGTGAAACATGGAAGCAACACCAATCCTTAATTTTACTAAGCATCAATTAAATGCTTAAACATTTTGCAACAAATGCAGCTAAAAACATTTTGCAACGAATCAAGATTGCATTCTCGATAAAAATCAAAACTTTCAGTCAATACTTTCAAAAAAAGGTACAAAACACCCCACAAAACAAAAATCAATACAAGGTTTCTTTAAATTACCAGGCCTTTGTGCTCCACATGTTTGGTCTCGTAGAATCCTTTACGAATTACCTATGAACCAACAACGAACCAAAATCAGAATGCTATAATTACATAACTACAAAAACACAGAATTTGGATTCTTATACCTCTCCAGCTTTCTTTGCTGCATCCACTGCCACAGCCAAGAACTCCTCCACTAATTTCCATCAAGAAACAAATTTTCAGCACAAAAAGAATGTGTTACGACTTACGAGGATTCTTTGAAAAAGTAGACAGAATAACAACTGGGATCATACCGTTTTGAGCCATTTTCCCCAAAAGAACTGACAATAGGGCTCTTCAGAAAATGCTACTGTGTGTGCTGTACTGGAAGGATCTCTTAACACATTAAGAAGCAGAGGATGTGTCCAATTCTTTGCGCTCTTTCCTTTCCTTTCCTTTTTTGGATTCTATTTAAGGTGCCAAAATCCTAAATACATTAGAAATTAATTAGGATTAAAGTTAGTACAGCATATATTTTCATCTATTATATATTTTGAAATAACTTTAGCTATTAAAATATAACTACACTTAGGATTTTTGTATTTGTACATATAATCGTCACGTTGTTCAAGAAACATGTTTGACCGTTAATATATTTGGAAACTACTTGTTACGACGAATTGAACAATATCATATACGATAATATTGTTGTTCATATATTTATTCAAATATGCGGTCAAAATTTGATAGATAATAGTGTTAAAAAATAAGTGCAAATAGAGTTGAGATGGGAAAGTACTCTTTTGGTTATTGAATTAAGGGCATTTCAGTAAAGCTCAAAAATTGCAAAAGAATATGCCAAAATGCTGTTTTCTGATTCTTTGGAGTATGGGACTAAGCGCAATCTGTTAGTAGATGCTTTAGAGGGATTTCATCTTAGAAAGGAAATTTAGTGGATTTGAAGGATTCTTTGTTCTCCTGTTCGCTCAGTTTGTATAGTATGAACACGACGGCCCTAAACCGTGATCCCTAAACCATATCGTCGTAGAATCCATGTGGAATTAAACTTCTTATTGATCCCCACTTTTTAAGGTTCAACATTCGAAACTGAAAGTGCGTGGTTTTGAATAGCATCATTCAGACAATCCACTTGGGAGTTGATAGTATAGGGTTCTTATTCTTACTCCAATATTCACATACAGAATCAAAGAATTCTACAAACATTGCTTAGGATGATGCTTTAGGAATTTAATTTAGTGTAATGTCTGGACAGTACAGTAAGGTGAAACAGAGTAACTCCTTGTTCCAAACAGGTATTTAACACAAACTACTAGACCTAGAGAGGACTCAACCCTCTTTCGGCTCTAGTCCAGCGATTTCTCTGACCACTTGGGCTTTGTCGGCTTCGAACTGTTCATCCTCTGCTCATCCAAGAACAAGAAACACAAGAACTAAGTTTAGTTCTAAATTCACCGGGATGAAACACGTTGAAATTGGTATTTCTCTCACCTTTTTCAGTCTTGAAATCGGCAAAGAGGCGCAGAAGTTTGCTTCTATTGGCGACAAGGATGCCAATTATATCAGCAGGCTTATTTTGGTTGGCGACAAATAACTGTAAGACAGCACGTATTTTGAGTCATTAGGAACGAACACTCGGTTATTGATTAGCCAGGTAAAGGACAGGGATCAACCAAACCGATACCTTAAAAACATGAAATGCTTCGATCTGAATGCTTTTGCTGGATTCCTGCAAGATGGTCAGCATGTGACACTGAATGAGAAGAATGATTCGAACATGTTGACAGAAACATCGAAAAACAGGTCACTAATGATATCAATAAAATAGCAAACTGGTCCCTTCGGCGATGCCAGATGAATATTTCAGGTGAGTTGATGATCATCCATTTGAAGTAGAAACGAGGAAGGGAGGGAGGGCTGGAAGCCAGCCCGATAAAATATAGGGGAAAAACATACTCTTAGCAGATTCATCAAAATCCTCAAATTCTCTCTTGAGCTAACGTATCTTGTCATCACGGTCGAATTAGAGCGATCTAGTAGCATATCTCCGAGCAACTGAAATAAACAACGTAACTTACTAACATAAAATCATAGAATAAAACAAATGGTGTGTTGCAAGCTACTCTACCAAGGAAGCAAAACTGTCCATGCTAAATGGAATTGCATTTCATTTCTTGACATGCTAACACAAACTATGACTCGAAAACTTCAATGACAATGATGACAAACAACCACTAAGACATTGCAGTCAAACCATTTTGCTTGCCTAGCTATGATTTACTGCATATTTTCTGCTTCACATTATACTGGATGTTACAATATTCTTATTCTTGGCTGCATACATTCAAAATGCTCAAAGGAGGCGAAGACAATATATAGCAGTGAAGGAAGAAAGCCACAGAACTAAAAACCGAAGAAAAAGATGATATCGCCGCTACCTTTATAGCTTGCCTCCTAGTGATGTAATTTGGTGATTCAAGCAGCTTTGAGTTATATTCAGCAAAGAACTGCAGCCACAAACAAAAAATGCAAAGTTCTGTCACCGTGGGGTCCATAGGGATGGAAAAGAACAATGCAATACTGAAAGAAAGTGAAACAATAATGCATTTGCCCTAAAAGGTTGGATTCGCAGTTCACTCAAACTTTTACTCAATTATCGTAACAATCAGAGCAAACAAAATTCTAGAGTCTGCGACGGTCATTATAAACCAGTACCACAAGTGCTACGGCTAAGAAAATTCAGAATATTAAAAATATATTAGACCATTAGCACGAGTGTAGAAGGAATTGTGCAACTTTGCAATATCATGAAGAGAGGAAATCATTAAAACAATCACCATGCCAAAAGGACTGGCAATGTAAAAATGTTTGTCAGAATTCCCAATGTCATTAACCATAATTCTAGATAAGAACAGAGTGGATGCAGTCAATTATGTATATTTACCCAGTCATAGTTCTTGGAGAGAAACTCAGCAACAGTCGATTTATGCCTTGTCAGGAGTTCCTGCACATGGTCAATTAAGTTAGTAATCGGAACTATATTGCAATGTAATGATACAAGAATTTGTGGGCCATCTCATTCCTTCTTACCTTGAAAGTTGCACCGGCATCAGCAGCAATATCAAAATTTGGGAACTGAATATAATCAAAAAACTTCTTCATATGCTCAGATTCCAATACATATCTGTTCGTTAAAAGCATACTCTCAGGACTCAAGAATTATAATGTTTAACACAGATCTTCAAGTGTATTTATTAGACATATCAAATCCCTAAGCCCGAGTACTCTTGCACATAAACAAAGAAATCGAACAAAATAAAAAGGAACTGTTTGTGCACCTTGCAACGCTCTGATGGCGTATACATTCCCTCAACATCGCACCGTAATGCAAAGCCATCTCTTGATTCTCATAACTGCAAGTTGAAAGCTACGAACATAATTGCAACGGACACCCTTTAAAAGGCATTTTAAAATTCTACATCACACATTCACACCATTATGGTATTTATTTAACAAAATGATAAGCTTAGTGAGCTAAATTACCTAGTGGTCCCATTAAAAATTCACAAACAAGAACATTCAATATGCACACGATGCATATTTCATCAACATCAAACGCAGAACCATTCAAAATAAAGTTTCCAACAACATACCCGCCTATCAAAATATCCATCAAATCTATGTCTGCCTCCAAATAATCACAAGCAATCAGCCGGGACTGAACTTGCTGCCTCTGAAGATTAGCAACCACTTGAGTAGCATCCTTGCGTGTCTATGAAAAAGCTACCCGTTGTAAGCATAGAGAACAATAGAACACCAATTACCGAATAGGATTTAATATCCATCATAAGTACCTCCAAATTCAACTTCGGAAGACAGGTAATCAACAACCGCAACGTATTCTCTCTGAAGAACTCCTGAGTCAATTGAGCACAAGCTTCCGTAACAGGCTCAGCTTCACTATTACCATAAAGAATCGTCTTCAAGTCCCTGATAAGCCTACTGAGCTCCGCCATCTAAGACAACCAAGGGCAACAAATAAGAAACGTATTAAAAAGAAATGCCAAATGCAACACATTGCCATACTAACAGCTAACAACTCAGAAATAACACCCACGACATTCCAAACATCCAATGCAAAATCGCAAATGACATGAATTCATTTCAAGACACAAACTTTTAGCTGAATTCACCAAGAAATTACTAAAATAACAAATCCCAGATCACTCTGATCCCGATCCGGATAAACCCCATATCATGAATAAAAAAATCCAACTTTCTGAATCCAATTTCAGATAAAAACAAAAGGGCACCTTTTCTTCTCGCTTTGTATCTCGCCCATCAGGTCCCCGATCGACATAGATGAGGAGATCCCGAGTCTGCCGAACAAGGTCGGAAGGAGTCTTCGGCTTCGACTTGAACAAAGCCTTCATCTTCGGAGCGCCGTTTCCGTCGCCGGTGTCGGGTGATTGCACCGCCGCCGCTGGCGCCGCCGATTGCTGCCTCTGAATGATCACCGCCGCAGACGCCGAGGCTTTGCGCGTCGCAGCTGATCCACCTGACCAACAGACACCTATGTTTGCAGCTGGTTGATGATATTGTTTGTAATATAATTCCGATCCTAAAAGAAAAGGTTAAAAATTTTAATCCAGAAGATTTAAACTACAGTGGCTCTTTTACTACTGTGACAATAGTAGGGCCATGAATTTATGAATAACTGGGTTCTCCAGTTTTTGATAGAACGGATTAAGGGCTAATCAAAAGTTGCAAACTTTTTGCTCTGTAATCTTAATTCTTTACATTTTAAAAATGTTTAAGGAATGAAAATGTTTGGGTTTTGGGAATGAAAACGTTTGGTTCTCCAATTCACAAAAAAAAATTGTGTTTGGTTATCTGAAGTCTCTAAATTCACTCGGTCATCTTCATCGGAATTCTGGATAATTTGGCAATTGGCGATAACAAAGAGATTAAGTATGAAGAGGTTAAGAAGAGATAATAGTGATTAGTATTTTTAAGTTAGTAAAATACTTTCTCTTGTTTTGTTTTTTTGTTGTGTTATTACGTGTCTTGTTTGTGAGTGTTAAACAACATTATTTTTATTTAATTAATTGATTAATGATAATGATTGGCCATTGTTTTGCCTTTGAAAGGAGAATTTTCAAATGGTGACATATGCTGATTGTTTTAAGATATAAAAGATAGAATTTTCGACCAAATGATAATTAATGATGAGATTTGAGAAGATGATCTTTAAGAAAAACACATGACTAAATGAATAATTTGAGTTTTATTGATTTTTTAAAAATTATATACAAACAAATAAGTTACGTAGTAGTATAAATATTTTACTCTGAAACAAAATTAGGATACAACATCATTTAAATTTATTGAGACAGTACGAAATTAGAAATTTCGTACTTTTGGGGTCACCGATACAGTCCTGCAGTTCCAGATAATCCATATCAACAAATTATTTCAAAATTCACAATTTTTAATAAAAGTGTAACTTGAACCTTGAACACTGTGTTGTAAATAAAGTAGATTAATCATTGTTTTAAAATTAGTTTTGTCCCAAATAACTAGGTATTATCAATTCAAACTTTCATTTTTATTTTTTTAAAACAGCATGTGGGGACATTTTAAGATTATCAATGGTCAGCTAAATCACGTTCCCTGACTATTTTAGATACTCCCTCCGTTCAACTAACATTGACACTCTAATTAATGACACAATTATTTAGAACATGCTAATTGAGTAGACCAAATTAAATGTTAGTGAAAAAAAGTGAAGTGAGCGGAGGAGAATAAGAACCTCAATATTACCAAATTTGGAATGTGTCAAAATAAAATAAACATCTCAATTTTTAAAAATGTGCTAATGTTAGTTGAACGGAGGGAACAAATTTTTTTGGTGGTTAGTAAACTTTTGCTTTTATTCTTTCGACCACTTTTGTTTCCAGTCATTTTATTATCACTCAACTATCCAAATAGCTACATCGTAATATATATTTTTTATCGATAAGTTAAACCTGACTTTCATCAGCTCACGTGTTGTCCACCTGATTTTTTTAGAGGCAAAACTTTCTGTTCTCATTCGATCTTATGAACCTTCGATATGTTTTCGGAGCCTAACTGGCACCCGGTAATGCGACTCGACAGAATCATTAACTTTCTTCTTTACCGCATTGCCATAAATCGTAATTTCAACCCAATCCTCGCGATGTAGGTGAAACCAATCCAAATTCAGCCAAAAACATTCCGCCAAACCCAAATTCAATTCACCCGATCATCATCCATCCCATTCTTGTCATAATTCGTTGCCCAACACCCCCATTCAATCAAGAAGCCTTAATGCCTAATGGTGTGACGAATTCGTTTTAAGAACAGGGCAAAGTTCATCCGGAGGTTCCCATCAAAATTTGTCCAAAAAACATGCGGCATGGAACAAAATAAATTGTCCTGATTATCATCCACCCATCCTTAGTAGCTTAATTCGCTGCCCGAAACCCTTCATTGTCAAACCATCTTGAAGAACCGTTTTAATATCAAGACTTCATAGAAAAGGAGGCAAATCTCCTGTACACTACAGAGGCAAATCTCCTATTCAGTATACAGGGGATATATACCGATATAATCCTACCTACTTTACTAAATATCAATATAACTTTCAGATAATTTTTAGTGCAAAAATAACCATAACTAGTTAATGTAAGTGCTAACATAACCCTAACACACTATTTCCGATATTGACAGGCGTTGACCGAACTAAAAATGACTAAAATGCCCTTTGACCTAAAACCTAAAAGTGCATGGACAAATTTGCCCTCAGTTTCTTCGGTCAAAATGGCCTAAAACATAAGGGCTCACCGCCATTGTTTCTTAGTCTCCGTCGGAAAGCTGCTCTGCCAACTCAGCGCCACCGCTCATTCTCCGGCGAAGCCTCGTCGCGACATCAACTAACAAAAAGAGAAAACGACGGTTCTCATAGGTAGCAACATAGATGGCTGAAGAAGATAGTTGTTCCCTCCCTCTTAATCGAACGCCAAACTCGGAAGCAGGTGGGAGAACTTATCATCAATCAGCATATCCACAAATCCAAGAACCCCCAAACAGCAAGAAGAACTATAAAAATCACCACTTGGCAAGTGAAAAAACCGCGAAAATGAGAGGCCCTCCGGCCATCCCCGCCAGCCCCCGCCACCACTACCCCACTTCAAACCCTCTGGTGGCGAACCGTAGCACCATCCCTCTTCTAGCCCTCCCACCACCACCTTCCACCCTAACTGCCAACCACCGCTACCGCTCGACGCCACCCGTCGTGAACCCTAGTGCCACCACCCCCTTCCAGCTAGCCCTGTCTCCTCCGGCCATCCCCGCTACCCCCGCCCATTTTCCTACCAAACCAGCACAACCTTCCACCCCCGATGACCAGTCCCCACCACCGAGAAGATTAAAGAGAAATGGCGGCACAAACCTTAGTGGCGTGAACCATAGCGCCACCACCCTAACTGCGCAAATTCTTTCACCACCACCCTAGCGCGCGAACCCTAGAGAACGGAGAAAGAGAGACAGAACGGCGAAGTGGAGAATGAAAAAGAAGAAGGAACGACAAAAGAGAAAAGGAACGGCGGGGAAAAAGGAAAATAAGAAGAAATAAGAAGAAAATAAGGGTGTTGGAAAGTGGAAATGTAATTTTCTTCTTTTTTCATTTTTTTTTAAAATTCAAAAGGGTAAATTCATCTTTTCAGTCAAATCCAGCCTTAAATTACCGAAATGGGAAAAAATGCATCAACTATGTAGGGTTATATTTGCACTTTCAATTATCAAAAAGTTATATTGACAGTTATGTGAAGTTGGTAGGGTTATAAAAACACTTTTCTCAACATAAAGTAGGCAAATCATAAAAGAAAAACGATCATTTTACTTATAAAATTCAAATACGTATAACGAAGCCAACTTTCACATATTGACAAAAGCTAACTATAACTCTTCATCAGCCTGTGGTGCAGGGATAGTGGGACCTAGAAGGTATGAGATTTCACCTTTTACCTCACGAAAGCCAATTATAATGGATTAGCTAAACAAAAGTGTTACATTTTAATTGTTTGGAAAGTCAAGTGGTTAAAAGTTGTTGAAACATTATGGCAGCCAAAAGATATAAATAAAATACATTATATGTAACCAGATTAAACTACCCCATAAACATTTTGCTCCTTCCATTTCATTATATGTTTTGGCATCACAGGTTTAAGTGAGTTTTTTTGGCAAATTAATATGTGAAGATAATTGAATAAGAAGAGTAAAATGTTTAATGAGTGGTTGACAATAATATATTTTTTGTCATTAAAGAAAATGTGACAATTTTAGAAAAACATGAGAAAACGACATGAAAAAAGTGATAATTTTAGAAAAACATACGAAAATGACAAACGTGTCAAATACAGTGAAACAGAGGGAGTAGGTTAGGTTTGCTAAATCATGTACAGTAGAGGGATAGGGATAAAAATGAAAATCCATTATCTCAAACCACCTTAAGTGGAGGTAAAGATTTTGAATGGTCAGGCCCACATTATCTGGGCTCCAAACCATTAACCGGTTGAGCCCATCACTTACAAGTTAGGGAACACGCTTTCCTTTCTACAAATGATAAAATAATAAAGAAACACGTTTTGAGGGCCCTTGACTTTGACTATTTGGTCTTCAGTCCTCAAATTCACCACATCAATGAAAACAAACCATTTCTATAATGGACCATTTTGATTAATCATGATACATTTTTCTTTTTTACTTTTCTTATATATAAACATATTTTTAATTTTGATTAAAATTTTAATTTCATTCACTTATTATACTTTTTACTTTAAAAACTCAGTTCTATCTACTTATTTCATCCACCTCATATACAACGGAACAAATGATGTATTTCTAATTTTGTCCTTTACTTATGGGTACTGTGTGTACATGGTTTGATTTTTAAACTATTCTGATTCAAAAAATTATATAACTATGAACTATTCAAAACTTTTATTTTAGAGTGTGTATTATGTTAGAATGCTAGACTAGTAATAACAAATTTCATTGTCTTAATTTTGAGATTAGACTAAAATTATTTATATTTTGAAATGATTTTTAATTTTTTTTATATTAATTACTCCCTCCGTCCCAGTTCAAACTGCACACTTTTTGGTCAACTTTCTCAGGCCATGTTTGACCATTAATAACTTTA
>JAULKJ010000006.1:316850-329182 GCA_032355405.1 Rubia balearica
AAGAGGATTGCCGGAAACGCCTCCGGTCGAACGGCAAGGCCGAGATTGTGCTTTTTGATTATGGAAAACGTGGAAACATTGTGATGGAGTTGATGAAAGGGATGTGAATTCTGGTGGAGAAAGAGAAGCACATAAACACAGTGCTTTGCGAAGAATGAAGAGAAAGGGCATAACGGTGTCGTTTTCTCAGTACAGGAAAGTCAATATAAGGAATGTCAAAATAATGACGGATATATCCTTGGTTGATATCCTTTGGTTGATATCAATAGCAGACAATCCTTATTATATGGTGCTTTGCGATTAACTGTTACATGAGATCATTTTATAATTATAACGAGTTGATTTAATATTTGAATTTATTTATTACAATGAATTTCCTATAAAAAAATTATGTCGCAATGTATGTATAGTAGAGTCGTGCATTGTGCATAACATGTGAAATGTGCATACTTCGTGCACTTTTAGATTACTCAAGATTTGACATTCGGGTAAGGATATTGTGAACAAACTTTTGTTATTAGAAGAATCTCATCCGTACTACGTAATTAATCATTTTCCTAAATTATACATGTGTTTTTTGTAATTTGTTAATAATTTGACGTGATATGATACTTGTCGAAAGTTTGTAAGCCAATTATTTTCTTAAATTAACACTCCTACGACCTTGACGCGTGGCATGCCACTTGTCGAGAGTCCGTAAGTCAATCCTTTTTTCTAAATTTACCTGTATATTCTAAATGTATGGCGTGACACTCGTCGAGAGTGTGTAAGCCAATCATTTTCCTAAATTAACTGGAACGTATGTGACGCGTCACTCACTGAAAGTGCATACGCCAATCATTTTTGTAAATTAACTTGTACTCTCTTGACGAGTGGCGCGGTACTCATCGAGAGTCTGTACGTTCTTCTGATACTCTGATAATATCCTTAAAAACTCCATCTCACGGGATTTGCACAAATTTAATCATTCTAAACATTACAATTTTACACAATTATGAATCATCTAATATACAGGCCCATAACAAGTTGAAGAACTTGAGTCATAACTCATAAGTAACAATTTAGAAGCAGAGGAATTTAACACATTCAAATCATTTTAAGCATGCAATGCATTAAGATTATCGATATCACAATTTAAGAATTTAAAGCAATTCACAATTAAGTGCAATACATCATCATAAAAGATAAAGGACTAAAACACCTCGCACATCATAAAAACTTCTCTCTAGAAACCTATGTCTCTACCTAGGGTTTTAGAGTTTGTTCTACCTTGTGTCGCAAGATCTGCAAAACTGATTGGCATCGCAAGTTCTGCTTAATTCAAACCAGCAAATCTCACCACAAACCAATCATGGACGTGATCGAGAAGATGTACGTCACGTTGCCACTCACGATCGACAAATGGGAACCTGCAAAACCTGATAATTTTTGCCAGGAAAAGGCGGCGGATCTATCTGCAGCATTGGTGGGGAAGGTTTTAGTTTATGAGTGGTAGAATTCTCCATAAAATAAAAGGGCAAAAATAGTGCCTTTAGGTTTAACAGGAGGGAAAATCTCAAGGGTTTCCAACAGCTCCAAATCCACCTCATATTTCTTCTACGAACAAAACCCATACTGGCTAGAAATCAGCAGGAAAATAGAATTTATGAGCGATAGAATTCTACAGAAAAGAGAGGAAGAAATATGAAGGGATGAAGGATAACAAAGTAGAGGGAACGGCAATTTTCAATTTCAAATACAAAGAACTATGGCTACATTAATTATCAACCTTTTCTGTTTTCAAATAATACACTAGAATTGAAAAGTAAATATTGTTATATTCAAAAAATAAATCTATTTAATAAATAAATATTTGTAACGGCTGACGTAGCAAACTATGAGGTTAATACTTGGCTAAAAGGTCGCCTTTTCAGTTATAGTTATAGATTAACCGTTAACATGATCGTTTTATAATTGATTTAATTAATGATGTGATTTAATGTTTGAGTTTATTTGTTATAATTTAATTTTTAAAACTTTTATAATATATCACAATATAAAAATAATTATAATTTAATCCTAACCTAATACTTTTGTGCATAGATTGAGCAAAATAATATAACAGTCTAGTTTTCAAAAAAGAAAATTAAGGTTATTAGTCATGAGGATATACTTAGCTTATATCCTCTTTATAATCCCAAGGGCTTTCCAGAACTATTCAGAAAAATTATCCTCTAAAATTTTGTTCCGAAACAAAAGATTACATTAACTAAATTATTATAGAATATAGGTCAATAAAATATATAGCAATAAAAACATAAAATTGGTTAGGCATGCAATTAATACGGTATGTATCTTATTTGTCACAGACGCCACCCCATACCAAATTACAGCTATACCCTCCAACAATAGGAAGCCAACAAAATTCACAAAGTTTGCTCAGCTGACCAAAACCCACTTTAGTAATTTCACTTAAGCTGTTGGCAGTGATGACTACTTCACAGCGCCATTTCTCGTTCCCTTATTTAGTAATTTCCCCTTTTCTTCTTCACCTCCGATGATCCTTACAGCCGTTTACACACACAACACCAACAACACACACCTCCACTTCACCTTCCCAAAATTCACTCCGAACGTCTGCATCTTCACCCGCTTATGTATGCTGTGCTAAATCTGCGATCTTTTTTAGGTTTGTTTGGTAAGAATCACTGAAAGAGGAGAAAGAGGGTTTTTGTTGTATGTGTTGCGATATATGGGATATTTGTGCGCGCTGCCGTGATTGCTTCTCCAATACCTTAATCTCGATGTCAACGTGGTTGGATAGTGCCTCGAATCAGACATCCTCCACCACAACCACCGCCGCCGCGAAGCGGAAGTGTGATGAATTATCCGCCGGCGGCGACTGTAGTTTAGAAGGTTATGAATCCATGAACAAGGAACAGCGCACGTCAGCCGCCACCGTGGCCAGCCGCTCCCTCTCTTATCCGACGTTCACTCCTCGCTACCCCGCCGCCGCGCCTGACGCTGTAGACAGAAGCGGCGGTGTTCAGTTTTTCGTCCGGATGATCGGCGGAGTCGGTCGCAACACAGTCACTATACGCGGAATGGATCCTTCCGATAAAATTGCAGCAATTCACAGCAGAATCGAGGCGGTGACCGGAATTCCATGGGACCAACAACGGCTGATTTACCAGGGGAGGCAATTAGAACCGAGTAAGTCTTTAGCCGAATGCAATATTACAAAGGATGCTACTTTAGATTTATCCGCCCGATTACGGAGCTTGGGTCATCCCCGGGCATGGCGATGGGTGGATAGTATGGTTTCCGGGATACTTCAACTTTGTAGAGATGGATACGATCCATCAGTGACTCTGAAGGAGTACCTTGTTGAGTATCTCAGCAACATCCCGTTTAAGCTTGAAAACAAGGCGCAAGAAGAAGAAGACAAAGAGAAGCAGAAAGAAGAAGACAATAATTCTTCCACCTATCTTGACATATTTCTTGCACTGTCTGCCCCGACCGCGCTGGTAACGCTTTACTTGTCCCCTGCTAAGCCTAATAAATTAGCCGCTGACGATTGCATTAAGTTTTTCATCCAGAGTGTGAAGGGCTATAAACTGTCTCTGTTTGCGAAACCTAATTACCATAAGTTTGCCCCAATTGTGTTAGAATTCTGTAAGTTGTTGAGGTCGGGCGTTGGGAACGATGACCCTCTGTATGATAGTTTGCGTAGTTGCTTAGGTGGCATCGTTGAAACCTTTCGACTTGAGGATTTTAAACTGTCCAAGAATGGCATTGGTGTCCAAGATGTTTTCCCTTTTGTTAGTGAATTAGCAGCTAAGTTGTCTCGTGACTTGGCATCCATGGCAGAGTCTATTGGGTCTTTTGGACCTTCGGATAGCCATGTGCGAGACTTTGTCGCATTTATGCAGCCTTATAGGAAGATATTTAATAACGTAGATATGGTGTCTGACGATGATGATGGTCAAGGAAGTGGTGGGGCTGGAAGTGTGCAGTACAATGATAGTCAGGGATGTGGTGGGGCTGGAAGTGCGCGGCCTTTTGCTGATGGGATAAAGTTTCTGCGTTCCACATTTTACGACTTGATGGGGAAAATGGATCTCTGTTTAGAAAGATTGGAGGAACATTTGGCTATTTCTGAGAGAAGCAAAGCAAAAGGGAAAGGGAAGGTGGAACTCCATCCTTTTTGTACCCTTGCTTGGTGCCGATTTTTGACCATTTTGAGAGAACTAGATGGTATATCTAAAGTGTTGAAGCGTGGAGCAAATGAGTTCTTTTGGTCGAAAATCAGTAGCAGAAAGGCTGCACTGTCTAATCTTGTTGTCAGGTTTGCAAAGAGGGAGGAGAATAATGAGTGGATATCTCAGCGTAAGGATGTGATTGACTTTCCAGCCAGAAGGCATCTAGCATTGCTGTTGTTGCCTGAGATGAAAGATGAGTATGAAGAGCTGCACGAGATGCTCATTGACAGGTCTCACTTATTAGCAGAGTCTTTTGCATACATTGCGAATGCGGACACTAACTCACTACGAAGAGGTCTATTTATGGAGTTCAAAGACGAGGAAGCTACTGGCCCTGGTGTGTTGCGGGAATGGTTTTTCTTGGTCTGTCAAGAAATCTTTAATCCTCAAAATGCGCTCTTTGTGGCTTGTCCAAATGACCGTAGAAGGTTTTTCCCAAATTCAGGTAAGCTGTTCCTTCACTTCCTCTCCTTACCAATTACTTTTCCTGTTTCAGTTTGATTGTGGATATATAAATGACATTACCTTTTCACTCTGACCTGTGATGCATGACTTCGGATTCCAGGTATGTGCATTAGTTGCTTTTAAGTGTGTTATGAACTTATGATTTATACTTTAAACTGGTATTCATTGTATAGATGAATGTGAAAACAATTAGGCATATCATAGTGGCAATTATAAGAATTGGCTGGAACAGAGTGAAGTTAGATGTTGGGAACTGTTAACAAAAGTATTGAATCAGAGAGATGATCCTCAACCTCCAGTGAATTTATCCTCAGATTTATTCGTAGTTAATCAACTAAATAGTTTGATGATGAAAATAATGCGCGTTCCAGCAGCTTCTCACTTTCTAGCCTTTGTCTGGCCGATCATCCCCCCTACTTTGGAATTGAAAAGGGAAAGATAGCTCTTGGAAAGATGTAAGCCTTAGCGATTAAGCGTGTGATTGATGTAATGCCCTTCTCTCAAATAACTTTTGCATTTTGAAATTTAGTTAATTGAAGCAAAATTACTCTAGCAGACTAGCAGGTTAGGTATATAGCTCGGTCAACCCTCTCTTGTTATCTTTTAATTACAACACGGGTCTTCTGATGGGGGTACGAGGCTTGCTATGATAAGTGAATGCTAATGATATTTACAGAACATCATTCTATATCCACTGTGATTTTGAAAATAATATTGATTACTTGCATCACACATACATGCAGCATCGAAGGTGGACCCGATGCACCTTGATTACTATAGGTTCGCTGGCCGGATCATAGCCTTAGCCTTGATCCATAAAATACAAGTTGGCATAGTGTTTGATCG
The DNA here is from genome assembly GCA_032355405.1 of Rubia balearica. NCBI lineage: Eukaryota > Viridiplantae > Streptophyta > Magnoliopsida > Gentianales > Rubiaceae > Rubia > Rubia balearica. The sequence continues at coordinate 322,403 of JAULKJ010000006.1, forward strand.
TGTGTTCACATTACAATTAGCTGGAAAAGATATATCCATAGAGGACATACAAGATGCAGATCCATACTTGTACAGTAGCTGCAAGCAGATACTGGCAATGGATCCTGATGCTGTGGATCAAGATGTTCTTTGCCTCACGTTTGTTCGGGAAATTGAAGAGTTGGGATCCAGAAAGGTTGTTGAGCTTTGCCCCGATGGGCAAAACATTGCAGTGAACAGCAGAAACAGGAAGAAATATGTTGATCTTTTAATTGAGCACCGTTTTGTTACATCAATTTATGATCAGATAAATAAATTCAAAGATGGCTTTTCCGCTGTTGTAAACAGCACAGACAACACAGACACAATGACATCCTTTTTTCGAAGTCTAGATCCTGATGAACTCAACTGGGTGCTGCATGGCAGTGAAAGTGCTATTTCAGTGGAAGACTGGAAAGCACATACAGAATACAGTGGCTACAAAAAGAGTGATCCACAGATAGTCTGGTTCTGGAAGGTATTACCCGCCCTTCTCCTTTGGGTTTGCATCTCTATTTAATATTTTGGTTATAATTGGTTTTGTTTCTGTTGTCTTTTAAATTAATTTCCCTTTCCATTGGTTGAAACCTGATACTTGTACAAGTTTGTCTAGACACCCACGTAGTAGTGTAAATTCTGTAACACTGGTTACCAAAAGGCTGCAATTCGAGGGGTTTTACGACTGTTAGTTAGCAAACCTTGTGCAAGCAATGGACCCATTATCTGGATTAGTTGTGTGGATCAAAGGTGGTAAAGTTCATTATTTGGCATAGGGCGGTTCTGCTGTTATACATCCTCATTAGAAATTAAACTGGTATCTCGTTAGGGGTTTACCTTAAGATTACAAGGTAAAGCTTTTCTTGGGCATGTTTTATCTTTTTTACGTGACATTTGAACCTTTTGTAATGAGAGCTATTTACCTTGTTCTTTCTCCAGCTGCACAAGGTTCGATGCATGTTTTTCTTGCTGGTATGTACTGAAATGGGTCTTTAGGGTCCATTTTCTGATCTGAATATAATTTCTTTCTAGTTTGAAGGAATGATAGAACTTCCCGACATGTAGTACTAATGTAGAAATATGGAAACTCTCTGTGTTCGTTGGAGCCATGGTTGTTGCTTTGGTTTCTATTTTCCCATCTCTCACATCTTACCAGTTGAGTAATACTAGTTTCTTCCTATCCCTTCGTTTCTCTTTTGCGATATGCTTAGAAGATACAAAATTTAGGCGGATCTTGCTCTCTTCCCCATCAGTTTAACTATCCAGGTCGTTGGAACCTTTCTGCGGGGGATCTCATTGTGTTTTTTTAAAATTCAAATAACACGGAGCGCCACTGTGATATGATGATCACTATAGTTGCTCCAGTATTTTCTTTTGAGTTAATAGTTACATAAGTGATATTACTTGCAAAGCTGCACATGTTTCGGAAAAAAATGGTTGGATGTTGATTTGATATAAATTACGTGCTGTGTATTCTTGGGATTACAATTTCAACTTAATGAAGGTGAGATCATAGGAGTAATGAGCTCAGCATTTTGAGATAAATCCATCCCCGGTTCACGATCCAATTAATGTTTAATGTTGACAGGCGGTCGGGAAAATGTCAGCAGAGCAGAAAAAGATTCTTCTCTTCTTTTGGACCTCTATAAAACACTTGCCTATGGAGGGGTTCGGAGGTCTGGCTTCGAGTCTTTACATATACAAGACTCCCGAGCCTCAAGATCGCCTGCCTTCCTCTCACACCTGCTTCTTCCGCCTGTGTTTTCCACCCTACGGCTCGTTGGCCATGATGAAGGATCGCCTTTCTGTTATCACCCAGGAGCACGTCGGCTGCAGCTTTGGTACTTGGTGATGATTGAAAGCGCTGAAGGCAAGTGATTTTGAAGATGGCGACGATTATGTTTAGTCAGCAGCAAGCACTGTACAGTTTTAATATAAGAATCTGAACTCTGGTTTTAATTTGGGTGGTAGAAATCAAGTGGAGGTGTTAACTCAATTCCAGAAATGTCGCAATTTCTGTCTATACTTGTGGTTGCTGAAGTTGGAATAATTTAACATGAAAGAAGACTTTTAACTGCAAATTTTTTTTTTAAAATTTTTTTTCGTGTTCTATCGCATGTGTATGTTTTCCTTGCAAATATTTGTCGGCTAGATATGCATTATTGAGATTTGTACGCTAAGTGAAGCCCAATGTACATAAAATAGAAATCATATGCATGATCATTTATTGGGGAGTAATTGGATCGGCAGGATTGGTTCATAAAACTGTAGATTCTGTTAAAAAAAAAAATCAAAGCTTGCATTGATGCTTGAGTCCGTCTCTTGAAAGATGGTATTTATCAAGAGGCGGTAGTTTCTATGGAAAGACAAGGTTTAAACTGCAAATTAGAAAAAATTAAGATAAAATTTTTGGGTTGCATTAATCTGGTCATAAACTTATAACTACTGCATATTGTATGATAAATTTTTAATATTTCCCATAGTTTTTTTCAAAACTTTGCCTTGATGCTTTTAAATCGAAATCTTATGCAGAATTATTTTCTGGACAGTAAAAGTATCGATAGGATCGGATTATAAAATTGTTTTTTATGAAAGATTATAAAATTGTAGACCCTACTAAAAATTCAGAGTTGTCAAATTAAGATGGTAGAATTGTACAATTCTAATGTACTGTAGATTTTTTTCCCGCTATTCTGAATTCTTAAATCGTAAAGTATGATGTAGCTTTCACTAGAAGAAGATTTTTGACAAAAGCATGATTAGTCCAACGCAGATTGAGATTTGTACACTGAGTGACGCCATCATCTAGGCCAATGTTTGAAATCCCGTGCAGGATCTTTTTTTGAGAAATAATTGGATCGGTTCATAAAATTGTTGATTCTATTGAAAAAGAAGAAGAAGCTTGCATTAAGACTTTTAAATCGAAATCCTATGCAAAATCATTTTCTTGGCAATAAAAGTATCGATAGGATCAGACCATAAAATTGAACACCTTACACTGAGTGACGACTTGAACAATAAGTTTTCAAAAATTAAGGATATATTGATCTATATATATATACTTGTTAAGATTTCTTTCGTTGCATAAATGACCAGTTAGCTGCAAATGATCTACTGTGTTTTAATTTTTCGAAATGGAAGATTACAAATAAATAAAAATACGATAAAATTTGTGCTCCCTCCATCCCAATGTAAAGGTCCCTATAACCTTTGTGTATGAGTAATTATGTGTGGCATGAAATGTCGGGGACTGAAATGAACTCGTCAAATTCCAGCTACAAAGACAAGTATAGTACCTTATTAAAATTTTGGTGGAGGGAATCTGTCAATGATGGGGAAAGGGAAAGAGGTAGGGATGTCCAGTTGTAATGTTTTTACTTTGCCAGGGATAATATACCTTGAGAGTACTTTTGTTGAGGTGGGTTAATTCTTTGCATTATTATTTGTCTGGCTTTTCAATATTAAAAAAATCTTATGAATACTTTGTTGAGGTGGGTTTATTCTTTGCATTTTTTATATGTTAGGTTTTTATAATATGTATAGATACACACGAAAGTATAACTATTTTTTCCTTCATATTGCTAGAGCACTTTTTAGTTTGATTGTTTCATATGCTGTTTTATAATTTGGATAGTTTCTATTGAAAATTGCTTTAAAATTGTAATTATTAATAAGGATGTGAATTGGACTATTCTATTATAGAGAGATGGAATTAATTAAGGCTCAATTCACAATTAATCCACTAAGGCTTAATTACAATTAATTAATTCACAATTAGTCATAATTAAGGCTTAATTACACAATCAACTAGCTCATAATTTATCCACTTATTTTATCATTAAAATAAAATTCACTTATGTTATAATTTTTCATCTCATTGAAAGCTTTACCTCTTTTTCAATTTAAAATCTAACTGACCCAGATAGAAAACCAATCATGTTCGACCAATTTGGGTCCAAACCCGACCTAACAACCTTAGCCCAAAATTCAAAATATGACCAGTTCATGCTCGAAACCTGCCCTTGTCGACCTTAACCTGAAATAACCTCAAGGCCGTTGCCCGAATTGAGACCCAAAATCAAAATCTAACCACCCAGGCCCGACACCAAACCCACCAGACTAAACAGGGCTCGAAATCCGATCAGACAACATGGGCCCAAAACCCGACTAGACTGACCCAAACTCGAAATGGTATCGAGGTCCAATTAGGTAATCTTGAACATGAAACCAAATATTGGACCGAACCGAGACTAAACCCGATCGATTAAGGCTTGAAACCCAAAATCAAATAGTTCCAAACTCAGCATCCAACCAGGGACGAATACTCGAACCTGAAACCAGACACGACCAGACCAAAAAAATCTGATCAACCCAAAACCCAGTCACACTAATCGAGGCCTAAAACCCAACCTGATTATCCTGAACCCGAAACTCAACTAACCCGGCAACCCCATCGAAATCCAACTAACCCAGGCTAGAAATTCAACCGACTCATGCTTGAAACTCAAAACTAAAACACCATCTAAACCCTACCCGGACTCAAACCATGAACCAAATCCAAATCCAACTCAAGTCCAAAACTTACTAAAACAGACCCAAACCGGTGAATTGAGCATGGTTTAGTGGTAAACCACACCCTCTATAACTAAGAGCTCCAGGGTTCAAAACACGCCCTCATCAAGAATTGTGAATATTAGAGCAATTTCTTGATGAGGATTACCCAGCGTCATGAGACTGTGTTGGTGTTTCCCGCTATGGTTTCCCAACTTGCATGTGGTCGATGATGGTGAGATAGTGGTGGTTCTGGTTTCAATGACAGCGGTTCATTGGTGATGCAACGTTTAATTGTTCGCGGGAGGGCGTCCCAAGCTATTTTTGTATGGATGGACTTTCAAATTCCACTGAGTTTCAATAGATTCAATAGACCCAAACTGAAACCGACACATGCCCGGCCTCGAGACAAACTCGGGCCCCTGGTTGGAATGGCCGAGCCTAAAACCCCGTATATGCCCGAACGATAATTGTATGGAAAAATAAGTGGACACAGAAAATACAAACTTTTATCAATAATATTACGAGTAGCAAAGTGAAAAGAAGCCAGAGAGATACATTAACCCTTAACCTAGATCAGATCAAACGCACAAATACCACCTCTAGCGCCGTTAAAACCCCATAAATACCATAATAACAATAATATTTAGTAAAGCACATAAAACTCAAAAAAAGAACAAAGCATGCAATCGCAACCCTGAATCCATTCACTGATTCTCCTCTTCAGCTGTAGCTTCAATCAAGGCTGCAGGTTTTTCAGTTTCAACCACATCTACGCAAGCTTCAACCTTAGGTTCCTCAGAGCAAGCTAAGACCGGATCCTCAACTACGGCCGGAGCGGCAGCTTCCTCACCGGGGGCTGGAACTGATTCAGCCTGAAATATATAACATTAATTAAGAATATATATATATATATATATATATTGATATAAAAGAAACATTTGTCCTTGAGAATTTCTTTTGCATGTGCATATATACATGGCAAAGATTTGGGAAAAAATCGTCTTTTCACATGCATATCAAAAGACGGGGTTGAACTAGAATTATAAAAAAGGTAAAGAGTTTTAGTTGCAATATTAAAAACTTATTATGCAACGTGGAGTAGTTATAAGTTTATGACCCGATTAATGCAACCCGAAAATTTAATCTTGATTTTTTTCTAATATACAGTTTTTTCATAAGTTATGGAAAACCCACGACGAAGATGACCGGCTAGAATTAATTTACTTAATTAGAATATACCTGAACGCTGGCCATTGGAAAATGAAAAGATTGGATGAAAGGAGAGATGGTTTAAGCAAAGAGTAGTGATTAGTGAATGAAGAAGTGGAGAGGAGAAGTGAGGGTTGTGGGGGGTACTTATAGCAATGAAAAAGTGCCTAATCACTATTTAACTAATTGATTCTAATAAATAAATTAATGCGGATTGGCATGGGAGTATAAAAAATGAAAATCAAAAGAGAATCTTCATAAAAAATGTAACCTTGTATCATACAATATGTCATGAACTTCATCCAGAATCCTAAGCAATCCCACTCTTTCTTTTGTATGAATGGGTTGAATGAGCTGAATTTGAAAATTTGTGATAAATTCAATAAAAAGTAAAAAAAATAAAGTAAAAGGAATAATTTACAAAATAATTTAGTTTTGGATTTTGAATATTTATAATTATAGAAATGATCCAAGTTAAATTTTCATTTATCTGATGTTAAAGTGGGATTAAACTGTCCCACACGTCAAACATATACTCAGATTTTTTTAAAGACTTGTCTTTAAAATATACTCCCTCCGTTCCAGAATAAACTTCATAATTTGACTTTTAGCAGTCAATTGTATTAACTTTTGATCACTATTTTTTTTAATGTGAAAATATTTTGAAAAAATAATAGTTTAAAAATATATGTTATGATGAATCTAAAAACATATTATATGATAATAATCATATATATATATTAAGAGAATTTAATGGTTGAAATTTGTTTAGTTTGAATTCAGAAAGTCAAATTAGGAACTTTATTCTGTCTATCTGAACGGATCAATATCTAAGGAATCAAAAGAAGCCTTCTTCAAATTTTACTTTAGTGAAATTTATAGTGAATGATGTGGATGCTTGGAAATGACTAGATCACCAATCATGTTCCTTAAGAGAGGTGCAACTAATTAGGGATACATTTGTCTTTTCATTATTGCCACATCATTCACTATGTGGATTCA
>JAULKJ010000006.1:339580-360625 GCA_032355405.1 Rubia balearica
TACCCTTCTTTGACGATTTTGGGATCGGGTACTTGAGAAGAACGCATGAGCTTAGATACGAAGTAACGGAGCACTCCGATGAGCACCATCACCACCGACAAGGGTACTAAAACCCAGTCTCTGATCGCAGTGTCCAATACTAAATCCGCCGCCATTTATGAAGCTCCTTACGATATCCCTCAATTAAACAGTATACTAACACAAATCCCACAAATTTTCCGCCAACTTTGTTTCCTGTGGGATTGGTTTGATACTCTCTGATTGACGTTGAAGAAGATTTCGAGAAGAAGAAGATGAGGCTGGGAAGAAGGTTTCTTGTGTGGTCGTTTTGGGGCTATTGTTACCAGTTTAATTGGGGGTTGGGGAAAACGACGACGTTTTCCAATCCTGTAAAATCCCTCAATATTTATTTGGATTAATGATATGTGCCCTCCAATTTCCTTGTAATTACAAATAAATTCCCGAATCTTTTGTAAGTGTCCATATAAACTCTGGCTACATTGACTTGGAAACTTAAACCCTGAACCTCATCCGACGCTAAATTGACATTTTCAGGTTAAAAAAACAATTAAATAACATAAATGGTCTTGGTAGGTTGACTTTTTTGAAAAAAGTGCTACCGTCAATGATAATATAATCCTGAATTTTTTAATATATATTGATATAACCCCCAAATTAACATGAGCTCATAATCACCGATCAAAATAAAAAATATTCAAAATGACCAGAAAAAAAATCCTTATTTACAGAAACGAATAAAAATAGTTCCTCCTCCCCCCCAAATTCTCACTCCTACCCTCCCACTAGCACATCTCCCCTCCAACATACTCAATCCACCTCATTCAACACTATCATTAGGGTTGACATTTTGAGCCAAAATACCGTACCAACCTACAAATGAACCACGTACCATTTGTACCGAAAATGTTGGTAACAGATGATGTGGTATGGTAGTACCGTACCACACATTTTTTATGGTATGGTAATGGTATTGAGAAAATACTACCATGGTATTACCGTACCGTATCACATATTTATGTATTAAAAATACAACTAATATTATGTGAAACTTAGGCTTTTATTTAGTTATAAGATTTAGTCATTTGTTAATAGTAGAACCAAATAAATAATTTAAATATGTAATTTAAATATATTTTTTCAATATGTTGAATATTGGTAAAAGTTTAAAATATTTTCTTAAACTAGATTTCTTGACAAATCACATTTTTGTTCTAAACCTTACAAAAAAATTTAAAATCATAATTCTCTTTATTATAACTTACTTATTACCTAAAGTCTTGTTTTAGACCGAGCAACCGTTGGATGAAGACATTTTATATTTGATGTAACTAATGAGGTAATTTGATGTTTGTTTTTATTTATTTCAACAAAGTTCGATCCTATAATTTTGATTTTTTTTTTAAAATGTATCGTAATGTATAAATAATTATAGTGCAACCTTAAAATTTATTGAAACAACATTTTTCATGATTGGTCGACTGTTAGTCAGTCTAACAAGAGAATGTCTCGACTTAATATAGTTCTTATTTTGATGTTCTCTACCAAGTCGAAGCCATCTTTATATAAAGAAACATAAACGTGGGATGAAGAAGCTAAGAACACGGTTGGCATATGGCTCTCGACTCAATACAACGGACACTCATGGCTTCAAGAAGAAGCATACACTATCTTACAAAACATCAAAAACTTTAGCAACTTTTAAGAATGGTTCTTAGCTTGCAGCTTCATCATTCTTTATCTATCTATTCTATATATCCAACTGAAATTCCCGACACAATTTAGCATGGATCTTAATTTTTTTAGCAAAATGCTCTGTACATCAGCCTTTCAATTCACAAATACAGGAATGACACAACAACAATCTCGTATCAGCTGCATGATGAGATTGAGGATCAATGCTAAAAGAAAGGTACAAAACCATCAATTTTGTTTTAGAAATACTAGTGATGACTTAAAACTAGCCAAAAGAGGTAAGGCTAGAGTAGTATCAGTGGGATGCAATGCTCGTGATGGGTCGGAAAATGGTGGTGGTGGTGGTGGTGGTGATGACAACATGAGGGCTCTAGAGACGGTTCTCAAGCTCTACACTGCTATCAAGAACAAGAGCGACAAGCAAATATCTGATGTAATTGGAGATGAATGTCTCTGCATTTGCAATTTTACGTCTTCATTCCAACCTTTTCGAGGAAAGGAGGTACGATTAAGATAACCAATATCATACTGTTTTTAGTATTACAAACACGACTACTCCAGAATATGACTCGACTTTTTGTGTAGCAAGTATTGGCATTCTTCACATCTCTTATGAAGCACTTGGGGAACAACATTGAGATCATAGTGCAACCCACATTTCAAGATGGGCTGAATGTTGGGATATCTTGGAAACTAGGTTTTTGTTTTAATTTTTTTAATCAAAATTTCCTTTTATCTATAGGAGTTTATATTTTTATTGATAAACCTCCCCTATTTTCTTAAAATGTAGAATGGAGAAAGAATCATGTTCCTTTGGGCAGAGGTTTCAGCTTCTATACATGTCACGTATACCGTGGAAAAATGGTGATAAGGTAATCAACATGCTCACTCCATTCCAACTGAAATCGCACACTTTTTTGTCAACTTTCTTAAATCACGTTTGAGTTTAGATTTCAATTAGTATATAAACAACATTATTATGTAAATCATTGTTAGATTTTCTACAATATGTACTTTTTGAATATTTCTTTTATGCATCATTAGTACGTGGTTAAAGTAACCAGTAATCAAACATACCTTAAAAAAGTTGGTAAAAAAACACGCAGTTTCAAATGTGACAGAAGTAAATAGTTAATTTGGACATCATCTCCGGGTTAATTTATAAACTTGATTGCTTATGATGTGATAATTCAGGAATGTCGAAATGTTCTTGGAGCCCATTCTTCACATTGAACCATTTAGACCGGTGAGATGTACAATTTGTTCAGAATTCAGGCCCTTGATTTGAAATACATAACCTAACAATATTAATTCACAATTCACCTTCAATTCAACATGTAGAAAACAATTGCATTCTTGATGAATTCCGTTGATAAAAGTTGGTGGCTTCGGGCTTTCTTCATCTTCGAGGAGAAGGCCAAGGGGGTGGTGAAGAATATGAAAATTATGTTCCCTCTATTTCTCATGGCTACTATCTTCATAATGATTTGTTTTAGTTTTTAAGTTTCTGAAACGAGATCTTCTGATTTTTTGTGGGGATCAAACCTATGATGTTAAGATATTGGTACCATTTCAATTATCTTCAAATCATGTACAAATAGTTGATCATCTTGATTATTTTTAAAATCGGTTCGAATGGTCACTAGTGTAAAATTCATCAAATCGATTCTCATGTTCCGATCTTTCCATTTTAACCCATTTATTGGGCTCTGTAGTGTGATCGTTATGGCTCTTCAGAAGAATTGTTTATTTTAAGTTCCTAATGCGAAATATGTGTTTCGATAGTCGGTTGATGATCAATAATTCATCAGATTTGTTGGAGAACGGCTATTTCACTTACTGTTAGACAATGTAAGACTTTCGAGGAGAGTTCCAAAATCAGAATCTGTGTCTAGAATGCACTAAAGTAAATCACGGTGGTTGAACAGCAGTATAAAGAAATTCTACGAAAATATGTAATAAAATTTACTATTTTAGCGAGGATACTTTCGAGGGAGGAACAAGTGTCTGAATTGCAAAACGGAGGACAGTTCCAACGTTGAACTTGTGTATGGAAGCACTAGAGTAAACAGCGACAGTTGAGCCGCCATCTAAATAATCTCTAAACAAATTTCATCTTTATTATCCCCTTCCTTTCCAACAGTAACCCATTTTATTCCTTCATTTTATTTCTTCCATCTTTTCTTTCTTTCTTAATTCTTCTCAATTCCCTCCTTCCCAATTATAGCCCTTTCTCCTCCCCTTTTTAAATTCGACTCTGCGATGACGATTTCAAATTTGAAAAATGCACAGTGATGAATTTTATATTATAATTGTATTATCCATTTTGAATTTGTTATTGGTAAACCCGCCAACAAATTATGATACATGTTACTGTTCAAAGTGAATTGAGATTGTTGTTTGAATGTTTATTATTATGTGTTTGACTGTAGGTGACTTTGATATAAGTGTAGAAAATGAGGATGACGAACCTTGGGTTGGGTTGTGTCAAAGATGAATGCCGATTTGCAATTTGAAAATGAGGATGATATGGTCCGACAAAACTAGAAATCTCATATTTTTAAATTAAAATTTGACAGAATGGTTTCAAAATTATTTAATGATGTCGAAATACAGTTCTGAATTTTGAACTATTTATGAGACACTTCTTCAACCATTGTGCAACGATCGTCCGACCATGACGATTTGAAACCGCCTTCTAATCTCCGTTTGAACCGCAGTTAACGCCCCTTCTGGCTTTAGTGGGTCGTACGGCTAATCTCTAAATTTATATTAGCTAGATTTACTGTTCAGACCTAACTTCCCATAAATCACATTTGACCCCTAATTTTCTTCATCGAGCACCCAAGAAACAACACCTCTGCAATTCTGGCAAAAATAGGCTTAGGTAAGAAAATTAAAGGACCGGACTGCAAAAACCATGGCGCTGATTCTCAGCCAGAGTCCTCCTACTCTGCCGAATTTGCGCCACCGCCGAGACTCAGTCTACGCCGGCGGCGGCCAACTCACCTGGGAATCCCTCCAGGGAAGTCTTAAATCCAACTCAAGAATTTCTTGCCTCTTCTCTGACAACAGAAAACAGGTTTGAATCCCATTTTGAACTACAATTTGAAGTTTCAGACATAAATGCCACTGATTTATGATGAAATGAGACGTGGAGTGGAGATGGGTTTCTTGGAGCCCTTTTTTTATTGCTTATTATATTGTTTCGAAGTTCAAGGTTTTCTTGCTTGCTAACTGGATGGAAAAATGGTAGAAAGACACCACAGATGCTACCTATTTGTTTGAAGTTGAAGTTTTTAAGGTTTCCTGAGAATTTACACACTCGAAAGAGACTATTTTGCTGATTGGTTTTTAAATTTTTAGGGATTTTTGATAGGATATGTGGTAGCTAAGTCCAATTGGGCTTCTTAGATTATTGTTTTGTTGAGCAATATTTACTCAGGGGATGGAATTTAAGCACAGTGAAAGAGAAGGGTAAGAAGGTTTTGGTTGCTCTATGCTCATGCAAAGCATTGTATGCATTTTGCATATTTTGCTGTAGGATAAGATTTGATGCAGAAATAGGATACTTTCATAAGTCTTGGAAAATATCAAAACTTGTTTGCATTCCCTCCAAAAGAGAAGATTTTTCACGTGATGGCATCACCTATTATATATCACTGGGGAGTGGAAGGGATTGCTGTAGTTCATCCGTCTTTGTGATTCTGTGTAAGTTCGACTCATGAGGTTGGACAAACACTAGATCAGGATATTGCTTTTCGACCTAGCTTCAATCAAATCGTGTGAAATCCACAGATAGGAAGTTGCGCAAAGAGAAACATCAAGTTGCAGTGTTCCATCACTATTGAGTGTAGCTCACCTTGACACCTTCTTCATTTGTGCATCTGAGGATTAAGAAGTGAATTTTGAAAGCTTATTCAAGTTTACCGAGTAGCTTATTAATGCTGTCCTTATATTGGTTTTGTGCAACAGGACCAGGCTAGAAAAGCATTAGAAAGTGCGCTTGGTGGGAAGAAGAGTGAGTTCGAGAAATGGGACAAAGAAATAAAGAGAAGGGAGGAATCAGGTGGTGGTGGTGATTTTGGCGGAGGAGGTTGGTTTGGATGGCGTAGATGGTTTGGTGGATCTGATGGCGACCACTTCTGGCAAGAAGCGCAACAGATAATCCTCACAGTCTTGGGAATCGTTTCCGTGGTAAGTTCCTGATCTCTACCAATGTGAGTTATTCAATGTGCAAATTGCCTATCTAATACTGCAACTTGCGCTCTTTACAGTTTCTGATAATAGCTAAAGGCGATGTCATGCTAGCTGTTATTTTGAATCCGTTGTTGCTTGGTTTGCGAAGAACAAGGGCTGGGCTTACCTTCGTCACCTCACTAGTAACAAGTAAACTGAATCGAACAGGCAATGCCAACGTCAGTCCAGTTAGTTGGGAGGAAACGGCTGCCAAGAGCTCAGCAAGAGAGAGCGTTGTGAAGAAATGGGGAAGTGATTGATCACTTAGCAGATTTTGGTACCATCCTTTTGATCATCTTTATTGTTATTTTCCTTATGCACATTGAAAATGATGGAATCAATTTACTAAATAGATCCAAACGCGTTTGCGGTTTTTTCAAGAACTGTTGGTACATTAGTTGATTTAGGTTAAACATCGTGTCCTAATCATGTTTAAGGTGGATGATATGATGATGGATAATGCGTTGGAACTTGGAAGCAATTGCCAGAGCATTGATGATGATATACAATGAACACAAAGGGGGCCTTCTTTTGCTTCATTCTTTTCTGTTAGGTTTGAAGTTGAAATGATGACTGCAAACTTTGTACAAATGTAGAAAGCTATCATTTTGTCTGTACTTAACCCTTGGAAATATAACCACGTATGATATCTTTACATGGTGTTATGTCTGGAAATTTCTGCCATGTGTACCCCAACCGACCCAAAAAATGAAGAGGTTGCAGTTAAATGACAACAGAGAAAACGCCACTGAATGAATTTGCTGGCCAGACTGATTATGACCTTAATAAACAAATAATTCATCGTAAGAGGTGAAGTTTTGTGGGGGTGGGGGGTTGGGGGAAGATGGATCCCAAGAGAAAGATGCTCTAAATACACGAGAAACAAACAAATTATGATGAGTCAATCTTTGATTGAGGTTGTTGGTTCTCATCTAGAGAAAATGATAGTTTAGATACCCATTTCGCTCCTCTTTTTTCACCATATTCTTAAAAGGTTCCCAATTTATTATGAAATGTTCTAAATTAATACCTTGATAGGACATAACATGTGTAAATTAAGTTAACGGACCTGTCAATAATTACCTAAATTTAAAAAATTATAATTTGATAACTTTGGAAGTTAAATTATTATTTTAAAATTTTCTCTTCTTCCAGTTTTTTCTCCCATGTCTCCTCCGCCATGTTCCAAACAACACCAATCCAACCATACTCAATGTTTCTTCTGTCGCCCTTGCTTTCCACTTTCCGTACTTCGCAATGGTGACATTGTCCCGCCTATAAAGGTCAATTCAATGTCGACTCATTTAAATCGGCTATGGGAATCAATTGAGAACATTTCATTATAACGTGGGCACGTTTTAGGAACAATTTGCAAAAAAAAAAGAGCGAGACCTGTAATTTCGTATAAAACTAGGTACCAAATCTGTTATTTTCTAGATAATCCCATGATTACGGAGAATGAATTCAGTTAGATGGTTCTATTTGAACTGCCGTAAACTTGTTTCATAAATTTCAATTGAGCAGTAAACTCGATGCGACTAACTGGTAATCGATAGGTCTATGCAAAAATGCAATCAGATTGGCTGCAGACATAAAGACTCTTTACATGTAGCTAGATCTATAATCGATCATTTTAGATGAACTTATAGAAGAGCATTCCTTCTTTTGAAGTTACATGGTAATTTTGCCGAATTCTTTCGACGTTGTTCTCTCGAGCACCACATAATCAGATTACGTTCAAGTGAAGAGTTCTACCCAACTGAGAAATTGTATCCCAATCCTTATAATCCTAACTGCATCTCAATTAATTTTGATTTGATGAAATATAAATTTTCACTTTATTTTTTCATTACCTTCAATTCAAATCAGGCGAAAATAACATGATTTTAGACTGATCAATATGAATCACATTATGAGCATCAATTATCCATCCGCTTATTCAAATTTCACTATCATGAATACAATACTCAAACCAACGTGAGAACTCAAGCGGTTTGATGTGTTTGATGTTCGACAAATTGCTCCAAATCTCATGTTCCAAGCCAAAAATGACATGAATGAAGTAGGGTAAAAAAAAATCAAAAAAGAGAAGTATGGTGAAATTTGGCGCTAAAAGTTCTATGGAAAGAATGCCTTGAATGGAAAGTCAAATCTACCATTCTCACTCCTTAAATGCTGGCTAATTACGTCTAAAATCCATAGCATCACATCAGTCTCCATAAAAAAGGAAAGTGAATATTACAACAGCATCAATATGGAAGGAATTGAGTGGACTTTCATGGTATACGATTGATTGATTGTCCGATGAGAAAAGGTCAAAGGGCATAGCTTTCCTAGTCTTGATCTTCTTCCACCCAATCCTAGGCTGTCCGTAAGCGGCCCTCCTCGAATTGTGGAATCTCAAACTGCCCCTCACGAACTTCGGATCGCCACAGGACCCTTTCCTTACACAACATTCTTCAGTTTCCATTTTCCAAAAACCAAAAAACAAAGAACAAAAAGAGTTGTACCACTACCATTACCCCACATCGCCCTTTTCTCTCTCCCATTATATCTTGTCTTGATTGAAGGCCAATCACCCCTTTTTCCCACCCCTTTTGTTTCCTGAGGCCACTGAAAAACGAGGGAGAGATTTCTTGATTTGAGGACCAAAACTGCCAAGATTGGCACTTTCTAAGTTGGTTTTGTGTCTGAATTCGTGGGTTGTTTTTTTGTTTTTGAATGTGTTGTGATTGTTGATGTCTTTGGCTGTTGGGGTAGCTTCGAGTTCCAAAGGAAGCAACATGGGGTTCGAGGATAACAAGGATGGCAAAAAGAGTGCGGCGGATCCCGAGATTGAGCAAGAATCTGTAGAAAAGATTAACAGGCAGATGAGTGAGAGCTCCATTTACACTACAGAGGAGGAAGAGGAAGAGGAATCTGATGCCAATATCCAGTTGGGTCCTCAATTCACCCTCAAGGAACTGCAGGAGAAAGATGCGGTTGTTTTTTCAGTTCTTGATCTTCTGTTTTGTAATCTTCTGTGTTTTTTTGTTTTGTTAAGGATCAATGGTCATTGAATTCTGAGATGTTGATGCATGCAATGTAGGATGATGAGAGTTTGAGAAGGTGGAAGGAGCAACTTCTTGGGAATGTCGATTCTGTTGGAGGTAATATTTTAACACATCTGTTCAGATAATGATGTAAAAAGTTTGTATCTTTAATGTATATGCTTAAATTGTCTGTAATTGATTTGAATCTAACACTGTTAGATTTGATACCAACAATAGTAGTAAATCTAGTACAGATGGTTCCTGAACTGAATGAATGTACCAAAAGCCTATGATGATGTTATGATGATTGCTTCTGATTTACTCATTGTTTGGATTCAGATTTTGATTTTTGAACAGAAGAGTTAAAGTGGCATCACTTTCACTTTTCGTGAAGTTCGAGACTGATTTTGTTTCACTTTGTAAAGTTTGCATTTTTATTCTCTCCCATGATTCACTTTATGCTGTTTGAAGTTGTAGAAACTCCGGATCCTGAAGTGAAGATCTTGAGCCTTTTGATCAAATCGCCGGGGAGATCTGATATCTTGCTTCCGATCCCTGAGAATGGAAATCCGAAAGGGCCGTGGTTTGTACTCAAAGAGGGATGCCGTTACAGTCTTCTGTTCAGCTTCCAGGTTAACAACAACATTGTTTCTGGCCTCAAGTACACTAATACTGTCTGGAAAACCGGTATCAGAGGTACATTCTTACAACTCTCTTACCTATCTTGTTATCAAGACTTCATTCGCGACATTGTCTCAAATAGTTTCATCAATTTTGGTTCAGTTGACAGCACAAAAGAGATGATTGGGACTTTCAGTCCTCAGGCAGAGCCTTATACACATGAAATGCCTGAGGATACAACCCCTTCTGGCATGTTTGCTCGTGGATCATACTCCGCCCGAACCAAGGTAAATACGCGTCCATCTTCATACCTGGTTACTTTTATGCAATATAATTGAAAACGAGCATTTTCCACGTCCCTCTGAAGGTCTGATGTGCTCACATGGTTAAATGACTCATGTGCCAAATAAGGGGACCATTTTGTGTGGTTTCCCTGTCCTTATCCTTTGATTTTAGTGAACCACAACTGTGAATTGGTATCCAAGATGCAGCATTCAGTGAAACTTGATGTGAAACTGATGGATTCATGTGTTTTTTGGACAGTTTCTTGATGATGATAACAAGTGCCACTTGGAGATCAACTACACATTTGACATCAAGAAAGAATGGCAAGCAACTAAATAATGAGAGGAGGGGTATTTGCTATTGTTGCCTTGTCATAATGTAGCTCTGATTTTGGTTATAGACTAGTTTTAATGATGCCAATCTTCTTGCTTCTACTTTTCTCAAGGAGGGAAGAGTGGAAGAAAAAGGAAAAGATGGATTCTTGATTTGATTTTTCCAAGTACTAGATTCTTGTTAACATTGTTTCTCATTTTCTTGGTGAATTTCAGGCTATTGTTTTTTCTTCCAAATGTGCTTTTTGCCCCCTTCCTCTTATTCATTCAGTCTTACATTGCTTGGGAGTTGGGACTCTCATGCTTTTATGACTTTATAAGTATTTATTAAATTTTTGCATTGAGATAATTTATTTTCTTAAATTGGATTTAATATTTTGTGAGTGTGATAGAACAACATAAAATGCATTGTTTCTGTCAAAATTGATTAGGATTCTTGCATAAAACAATTGGTTTCCCTTGTTTATTTTCCCTCGCAAAATTTTCAAACCAAAAATAAATATGCAAAGCCAGGTAATTGTGATCCATACTATACTAAAATATAAACAAATGACTTTAATGTTCCGTTTTAGTTAGAGGAATAGAATAACGCCTTTAAAAAATTGCAAATATTTAATTTAATGTGGCTCGTTTAGAAAGGAAAAAAAACTTGATTTAGAAAAAAATTGAAAACCATCACTGATGTGGATGTCTGAAAGTCCTACCATTTAGATTGGTCAAAATTCATAATTTGAGTGATTTATTACATTAAAATATGAATTCACTCGTATTACGTAAATACACTAAAGACTACTAAATTTTAAATAAAAATGCATGGGGCAAAATAAAATACATGGTACTCCCTCTGTCCCATTTAATTATGCAATTTAACTACTAGCCCGTTCCAGAGAAAATGACGCATTTACTTTTTCCAAATCAAAGTTTACAAACTTTGACCCTAATTATATATTAATACATATAAAATAAAAATATCATGTGAGATATTGTTAGAATCGTCATAACATCTATTTTCTAAATGTCAAAATTTATGCAAAATTGTTGTGTGTAGCTAGAGATATTGTTGGTCAAACATGATCATTGAAAACAATGAAAAAGTAAATATGTCATTTTTCTCTTGGACGGAGGTAATATTCATTTAGTCAACATTTCTTAACTTTGACTCTAAAATTGAATTGGTATATAAGTGTACATACTATTGTTTTAGACATTGTTAGATTCGTTATAACGTATATTTTTGAAATATCAAAGTTTCACAAGTTTTAATCATCCTTATATAATGAAAAATATTAATGATCAAATATTTTTCAAGTCAACTGCCAAAAGTCAAAGTGTGCAACTTGAATTGGGACTGAGAGATTATATATTTGGGTAAAATGTTTAGATGACCCCCAATTCTTTGAAAAGTGTAAATATAACCCTCAGTTTTTCAAAAGTGCAGATATACCCATGGCCAGCCAAAATATATAAACTTGTACCCGAATACCCCCTTTTCCTCATAATTTTTACATATTTTGGCCGATCATGGGTATATCCGCACTTTTAAACAATGAATTTAAATAGGCTTTGTCCTCTAAACAATGCATTTAAATACATATTTTGGCCACCCATTGTTTAGGTGCTTGGATTTAGGTGAATAAAATGAGTGAATGAAATTGAGTTTAGAAAGGGAAAAGTGAAATGAATGGATGAAATTGAAGGAATATTTTCAGGAAAATGTATCAAATTCACAAAAAGAAAATGTGTCACATCCAATGAATAGAGGGAGGAGGGAGTATTTGGTTTGTAACCAAAACAAAGGCAGAAATATTGTCTTAAAATGTCCTGATGCAATATTTAGCTAATAAAGTCTGTATAGTTTATAGCCCAAACTGGCCCAGCTTTTGGCCCATCAATATATTTTCTGAAATAATACAATTTGGCCCAGCTTTATCTTTTTCCTTTCATTTTCTGGAGAAATCGGCGAACCAGAAATCTCCGCCGTCTCGTCTTTGCCGTCGGCTTCGAAAAAGCAGTAAATCGCCGCCGCCGGCTTTTCCGCTAAGAATCGCCGCCGTCTCGTCTGAACCCTGGGACGCTGCTTTTGCTTCAGCGCAACTTACTGTGAAGGTAGAAAAAAAATCTTAATCTCTCTGTTCTTTGCTTCACGTTCGTTGAATTGTAATTTGTTTTTTGTTTACCTTTGTGCTCTTTGAATGTATATTTGTCGAAATTCGTCCTTTAAATGTGAATGCATACCTGGATTCGAAGAAGGATACTTGCCCAAATGGATTGGCTATGCATTTGGGTCGCTTTTGATTTTTAATCTCTTGTGGGCTTAGATTCTTTTGCTGTTAATCCAGCTCAACTTGTAAGTTCTTTCTGCAGTTTTGCAGATTCCCAATGTTTTAGCTCTGTATTTTTATTGTTTCTATCATTAAGTTTGGAGGCTATGTCCATAGAATGGAGGTTTTAGGGATTTCAGCACTAGCACGGGGACGGCCTATCGTCTGCCGAATTGATATGGGGACACCTTGGGTACGGGTACTGGGGTGGGGACGTGGCCGAAACGTCCCTCAAAAGTCCCCAATGTGCCGGAATTGGCTGACCATTTCGGAGAGAGCGGACTGGAATGTGATATAGTAGTACTGATGCAATATTGCTGCATATAGTACTTCATTATATTTATGCTAATGGTTGATTATAATTGAGTTTTTTTAATGATATTGTAGTTTTTAAATAAGTCTTGGTATATTTGAAAATTATTAATATTTTTGATGATATTTTTGTTTCTGAATCTTATTCAACTTTCTGCCCTTTTTATTTTTAAGTTTACTGAACTGAGAGTTGTTTCTTGCTTGTTAATTAGTAGATTTACTGGTTTCAAGTTATCGAAGGTACTTTCTAGTTTATTTCTCCTGAATTGAACTGCAAAATTGACAGTTGTTTGCTCATTGCTTCATCGTGATTTATGAGTTAAGAAGAACAGGAAGGCAATATTTGCTTTGGGACTAGAATTTCTTGTAGTTAAGAGTCTTACAGACCAGGTTCCTTTTAATGAGGAATATTTTGTAGGGAAAAAATGTGATATATCAAAAGGCATGCTGACATATAGGCTGTGTTTGGTACAACTTACTAAGGAGTTTTAAGTGTTTGATAAACTCTTAGACAATTACAATTACTCCGTACTTATATAAAATCTAGGAGGCATTAAAGGAAGCCCATTTTATAGTAGAAGCTGCTCACCCTCTCCATTTAAAGGAAGCGCATTTATTCAGTTTTTCTTATGATAGCAACAAATGCAGCCATAGTTATGATATAAGCATTTGTAAACAGGATAGTCTAGGCATTAGTGAATGCTCGAGAAGATCAGATTAAAGTTTATGAACTTAGAAATGCTACTGCTTCTGTGTTCCGATAAATTTGTTAAAGCAAAAAGAGAGTTTGTTTTGACATTTGATGTGTTGAAAGTCTGGAAACTCATACATACAGGTATCTTTTAGAGTTTGAATCAGAATTTACCGAGGAGTGTTCTGGTTTTTGTAGTTTTCGGTAGCATATATTCTGGATCAATGTGTTTGGTGTTGCCTTAAGTCTGGGTTAGTGGTTTCACAAAAACAAGCTTAGGCGTGCCTGAGTCGCCGGGTGCTCCTAGGCGCTAGAGAAAACACCCGCGTTACCCCAGCCACACTAGGCCAGGCTTTATTTTGCTCTCCATTTTGTTCGTTACCTTCAATTTTCTTCGTTATACTGTGGTTGTAAATAATTTGTTAGAGATATGACTGAGATATGATGAGATTAGAGATATGATTGCGTCTTGATTAGAGATACGATTTTTAGAGACTTAGAGATATTTACTTTCCTTTCATCCTCGTCTTTGTAACCTATGAATGCCTTGGTTCTCAATAGACAAATCAACAACCTTTACAGCCTTTTCGTGGAGGAAGTATAGTGATTGATGAGATGCATGATTGCGTTGTGATTAGAGATATGATTTTAGAGACTTAGAGATATTTACTTCCCTTTCATCCTCCTCTATGTAACCTATGAATACTTTGGTTCTCAATAGACAAATCAACAACCTTTACAGCCATTATGTGGAGGAAGTATGGTGATTGATGAGATGCATGATAAAACTTTAAGTTATTTAGATGTAGCAGCAGCTCTGTTCTATTAATAGCTTTAAGCTTAGTTAAAATAGGCTTTGCCCTCTAAACTAGATTTTTTGAATATTGCATGTTCTGAAGTCTTCCTTGTTTACATGGGCTTCTTGTGGATGATGTATGTTATATGATAGGTGATCAGCTTGATTTGATTGATAGGGGCAATATAAATTGTGATTTGGTGAAGACACAAACCCACAAAATAAAGATGATGGATTTGCAAAGTTTTCCATCTTGTACTGCAGGTCAACTTGAAAATATATATATCCTAGAAGATCAATTATGTGCGTGCAAATCATTTTGTTTAATGTTATGTCTCAGGAATTAGAAGAGTTTTCATTCAATTATCTTTCAAAAGGTATTGTTAGTTAAAAAGAAGAAGATAGGATATGTGGTAGCTAAATCCAGTCGTACTTCTTAGATTATTGTTTTATTGAACAAAAATACTTGGGGATGGAATTGAATCATAGTGAAAGAGAAGGGTGAGAAGGTTTTGGTTACTCAATGCTCATAACAATTGATATAAATGAAAGCTTGAAGAGCTGCCACTGTACAATTATGACTAATTCACCTGACAGTGTCAAATCTGCATTTCGTATTCCAGGGTTTCAGGGAGCTTCATCTCGTTCAAATTGGGGGGAAATGAAACGGAACCAAGAAGAAGAAGCTACAGAGATTGAAAATTTGAGCTTCAAGCGGCAAAAGGTGGAAGAAAATGCATTACTAACCCTGACCTCGTACGATGACGACGACGATGACGTAACTGATGATGTCAAAAAGGCTCCGAAACAGGACGACGACGACGAAGATGATGGAGGAATCTACGGAACTGGAGCTTTCGGGAAGCGTAGTCGATCGATTGATCTTCGCAGGGATTGCCCGTACCTAGATACAGTGAATCGACAGGTAATTTTTTATACTTCCTCTGTCTCTTGTTAAATTGCACAGAATCTTAGGACCTAGGGTTTGTCTGTTTACTGTGAAATGCAGTGTGCTGAAGTATCTTATGTGTTGATTATTGTTACAGGTGTTAGATTTTGACTTTGAGAAGTTTTGCTCGGTTTCTCTATCGAATTTGAATGTGTATGCGTGTTTGGTGTGTGGGAAGTACTTCCAGGGTAGGGGGCAGAAGTCTCATGCCTATACTCATAGTCTTGAAGCAGGGCACCATGTGTACATTAATCTTCGAACGGAGAAGGTTTATTGCCTCCCTGATGGATATGAGATTATCGATCCGTCGCTGGAGGATATCAGACATGTTCTTAACCCGAGGTTTGGCT
The DNA here is from genome assembly GCA_032355405.1 of Rubia balearica. Classification (NCBI taxonomy): domain Eukaryota; kingdom Viridiplantae; phylum Streptophyta; class Magnoliopsida; order Gentianales; family Rubiaceae; genus Rubia; species Rubia balearica. The sequence goes on from JAULKJ010000006.1 coordinate 355,222, forward strand.
TCATCGTACTTCCTAATTTCTGTTTCTTTAAAATGTTGAGTGATGTGTGTAATTGTCACTGTGATGAATTGGAATACAGATTTTCTAGGGAACAGGTTGACCAGCTTGACCAGAATAAGCAGTGGTCTAGGGCTCTTGATGGATCAGATTATCTCCCTGGAATGGTTTGTTATTAACTTCCACTCTGATGTTTTTGACGTAAATTTTTACCAGCCCTGTAATTGAGTTTTTCATGTTTGAACTGTGATTTAGGTGGGACTGAATAACATCAAGGAGACTGACTTTGTTAATGTGACTATCCAATCCCTGATGAGGGTTACTCCTCTGAGGAACTTTTTCCTTATTCCCGAGAACTATCAGCATAGCAGGTCTCAACTTGTTCAGCGATTTGGAGAGCTTACGCGGATAATTTGGCATGCACGAAACTTCAAGGGCCAGGTATAATTAAGTGTTTTAGCTGTGAGGATTTGTTAATTGTTCTTGGTTTCTATTGTAATGTTCCTGTCATTGTAGGTTAGTCCACACGAGTTCTTGCAAGCGGTTATGAAAGCCAGCAAGAAAAAGTTTCGAATTGGTGCACAGTCTGACCCAGTTGAGTTTATGTCATGGCTCCTCAATACACTGCATATGGATCTCAGGACTTCAAAGAAAAGTAGCAGCATTATTCACCAGTGCTTTCAGGTTAGCTCTATAGAACTTTAATACTGTCTTTTCAGTTTATTGCGTTTTGCATATATGTAAGGTCTTGTACCCTGTGATCTTAATAGGGAGAGTTGGAGGTAGTGAAGGAAGGTCATAGTCAAACCATCAATGAGAGAAATGGAGATGCGTCTGATTATGGAAATGGGGGAGAGGCTGGGAACAGAGTGAGTCATCTTGTTACGGAGACTACCAGGATGCCATTCTTGATGCTCGGTCTAGACTTGCCACCACCCCCACTCTTCAAAGATGTGATGGAAAAAAACATCATTCCTCAGGTATATAATCCACTCTATTTAAAAGTCATTTTAAAGATTTGATTGGCAGATTTTACCATAAACATAGGCCATTAGATTAAGCTGTGTATCAGAATGAGATTCTTGTTTTGAGCCCCCAGCTACTCTTCACTGGGTATGAAAGTTGTAGCATTATGGTCAGGGGCGGAGCCAGGATATATATTTGGCGGGGGCTGGTCTATCAGTAAAAAAAAAAAAATCTCAATTTTTTTCCTTATCAGAGGGGCTGATAATATTTTTTTAAAATTTTTACTACCCAAATTCCCCTCCAACCCCCATGTAGATCCGCCCCTGATTATGGTGCATCTTATTGACTGCTTTATTTGCTGAAACTGCCATTAGGTTCCCCTTTTTAACATCTTGAAGAAGTTCGATGGCGAGATGGTGACAGAAGTTGTGCGACCTAGGATGGCCAGGATGAGGTATCGTGTGACTAAATTGCCGCGGTACCTAGTTCTTCACATGCGACGGTTTACAAAGAACAACTTCTTTGTAGAGAAAAATCCCACCCTAGGTATGTATCAACAGAAAAACCGTCTCCAGGGATTGGATATGGGGTGTTTGGGTTTTCCATCTCCATTAACTTCGTGTGCTTATTTTCCTTCAGTTAATTTTCCGGTGAAGAATCTAGAGCTCAAGGACTACATTCCGCTTCCTGCACCAAAAGGCAAAGAGAAACTAGGGACCAAGTATGATTTGATTGCCAACATAGTTCACGATGGCAAACCTGGTGAAGGATCCTACCGAGTGTTCGTGCAGAGGAAATCGGAAGAGCTATGGTAATGTTGGACAGTTGATTTACACGAGATGCTTTTTCTTGGTATGATAATCGTAGTTCTTAACTTTGATCGCTGTTGTTCCCGTCTAGGTACGAGATGCAAGACCTGCACGTGTCGGAAACTCTTCCACAGATGGTTGCGCTCTCGGAAGCATACATGCAGATATATGAGCAGCAGCAGCATGCATAGTGGAGTTTGATCTCATGTCTTCACAGTTGATGTTATTTGTATTTGTGCATAGGAGTATTGTATTTGTATTAGTTGACGTGAGAGAGAGTACTTTGTCAAAATTAATGATGTTTTCTCATGTTGACTTGACTAGCAGCTTTTCACTAGTTTTAATGATGTGTTCATAAAACCTTCAAGTACAATTCATGTGGGCTGTAAATTACCAACAAAATTCTGCTTTCATTTTCCTGTGGGCTGTTGCTTGGTTTGTACAATAAATTTGGTTTCAGAACTGTTCTCTTCAGAGCCACAGAAACCCCACTGAGTTTTCCTTTCATTTCAAACACTAACCTAAGAAACTTTGACTCACAAATTCAGTTAGTATTTGGTCTGATTTGGCACCCAAACACTATCAATTTTCAACTTTTTGACGAGGCTCTTTTGTTTTTTAAATTAAAATTATGCACCGAATGCGCATGAAACATGATGCCGAAAGTGAAAGTTGTCTCTGAAAAGATTTTTCATTTGCCAAATATTCTACGCTATTTAATATCCTCCACTAATTCTACAAAAGAAACTGGTGCTCTCCAGGAATCTTCATAATAACTTAATCCCCATTTTCATCTACTTTTCAACCTGCAAAAAGGTAGACAATGGAATCGATGCAGCAAAGGGACATGAAGAAAGTGATTCTGTATTGGATGGATGGAGAAATAGGCAATTTCTTCAAGGTATGGCTCTGCGTCTACATCTCCTTAACCTTCTGCTACTTAGCCACAAGAAGAGTGATCGAAATCCCAAAGGGCTTACCAAGATTCATCTCTTTCCTCCCCATCCTCTGCCTCTTCCTCCTCCTCCCCCTCAACCTCCGCTCCCTCCACCTCGGCATCACCACCGCCTTCTTCGTCGCATGGCTCTCCACCTTCAAGCTCATCATGCTCGCCTTCGGCCTCGGCCCCCTCTCCGACCCCGCCCTCTCCCTCTCCCGCTTCCTCGCCCTCGCCTCCCTCCCCATCAGGATCACGAAACCAGACGCATCCTCGAACGGGGAGAGGAAAGGGCGAGCCGGGAGGGCTCATGCAGATAGAGATAGAGAGACTGTTTTCGTGAAAACCTCTGGTCGGGCCCATGCAGACATTTCATCTACTCGTAAAAGTGAGACTAAAACTTCTGGCACGGTGTTGAACTACGTGGTAAAGGGGTTCCTCCTAGCCTCCATGATCAAGCTATACGATTACCACCACCACCTCCACCCGATCGCGGTGTGGATCATGTATTGCTTCCACATGTACTTTGCCCTAGAGATACTCCTCGCCACGGTTGCAACCGTGGCGAGGGTGGTTCTCGGGGCGGAGCTGGAACCGACCTTCAACGAGCCGCTGCTCTCCACCTCACTTCAAGATTTCTGGGGAAGGAGGTGGAACATCATGGTGACACGTGTCCTCCGCCCCACGGTATACGACCCCGTCCATTACTTGTCGGAGAAGATACTTGGTCGGAGCTTGGCCTCAATTCCGGCCGTGTTTTCTACGTTTGTGGTGTCGGGGCTGATGCATGAGCTGATATTTTACTACATGGGGCGGCGGCGGCCGACGTGGAAGGTCACCGGATTTTTTCTCCTCCATGGGGCCGCCTTGGCGGTGGAGATTGTGGTGAAGAAGGTCGTCGGAGAGAGGTGGCGCGTGCCGAAGTTTGTGGGGACGGGTTTGGTGTTTGTGTTCGTAATGGGCACGGGGCTTTGGCTGTTTCTGCCGGAGATGTTGAGGACTAATGCGGATGTCCGGGCGTTTGAGGAGTACGCGGCGGTGGGCGCGTTTGTTAAGGATGTCACCAGGGCTTTGGCTTTTAATTTTTATGCCATCTTCTAATTCAACTTTATGGTTAATTAGATTGGATTTAAGATGTATTTGAAGGACTAATTTCTTCAAATCTCGAATTTGAGTAATTAAGCACGTGAAGCTATGTGTTGTGGTCTTGTAGACGAGAATTTTGAAAGTTTGAGTTTAAGATAACGCGGTACAAAAGTACATTTTATGTGGGGGAATTGACCATGTTTGTTAGAAAATAAGTATGTTGAGGGTGATGGTCCAATTATACTTTGACACGTGTTAAATAAAGTGGGTCCCATCACATATTAATTTGTTTTATCTTTTTTTTCTTAACTTATTTAACACTTGTCAAAATATGATTGGATCATCACCCTCAACATACTTATTTCCCAACATATAAAATTTTGCATGTCGGTCACATGGCAATAGAAGGGAAAATCCACGTACCTCCTTTGATTTGATTATGACTTGGGAGTCTGTCGTTTATCATCTATTGTCCATTTTCTTCAATATTCGTCCTTTTCAAATTTTTTTAAATAAATTAAATGCTAAAAATCAACAACTACTTCACACTCCATCTAGGATGGCAATCGGGCGGGGCAAATACGAATTATGATACATCTATATTCATGTTTATCTGTAATTTTTATATCTATATTCATCTCATTACTCATGATAGGTACAAAATTAAAATCCACTTCCACCCCAAATGGGTATTATCCAAAATCTACCTCCGCCCCATCACCGACTTGAGTCTCCATACCCACTTCAAATCCATTTTACACGCCCTATATGTATTTCCAAAAAAGACTCCTAAAATTTTGCTCTAAAATTAATGATATTATATTAAAATTTTAATAATATTTACATTAAAATATTATAAGTAAAAATATGCATTATGGATAAATAATATAGTTTATAATACATAGTGGTTATAGCATAGCGGGGGTGGGGCGGGTATGAACTAATATTCATACTCGACCCACTATCCATGTCGGGTATCAATTTTCATGCACATATCTGTCTCAACCCCATCAAAACTACATCCATACCCGTCTTATTGGGGCGGATGCAGGGCGGACCTCCACTAAACCTTGCCCCACTGTCATCCCTAACTCCGTCTGATTCACTAATATTGACTCACTTGCATAGACGCCTTTCCCTTCCAGCAAATTTTGGATTGATTTCATCTTCTCATTTTTAAATCTTTCTTAAAGTCTCCATACTACCTCTGTTTCGTTGGATGTGACACCATATGTTTAGCTGCTTGGATTTAGGTGAATAAAATGAGTGGATGAAATTGAATTTAGAAAGGAAAAAATGAAATAAATGGATGAAATTGAAAGAATTTTGCCATAAAAGAAGAGTGTGCCTAATTCACACAAATAACCAAAAAAGGAAAGTGTGTCACATCCAATGAAACAGAGGAGTACTATCTTTCTTAGATTTGATTTACCATGTATTTTTTTGACTAAATTGTTTTTTATGGCCCCAACAAATGTCAAATGGTTAATTTTTTGCTCTAACAAATAAAATGAACACTTCATAGCCCTAAAAAATAATTTTGGTCAATTTATGGCCCCAACCTCTTTTAATAAGACTAAAAAATAATTTAGTCTTATTAAAATTTATT
>JAULKJ010000006.1:366317-376555 GCA_032355405.1 Rubia balearica
AGAAACTACTTGTTATGACGAATCCAACGATATCATTTACAACAATATTATTATTTATATATCTATTCAAATATGTAATCAGTTTTCATAGTTTGACTGAATCTTTGATTCCTTGCAATTTGAGTTGAGGTATGTCAAAGGGGCCATTAGCGGACCACAGGGAGAATATTTTTAACAGTGGTTGCAATTGGACCACTGAATAGTAGCCAATTTACGAAAATGTCATCCCATTAGTTAGTAGAACTAGCATTTCAAAACCTTAAAGAAACAGAGCCTCCCTTTGACTTTCTCAAAACCATCACATTCATATTCTTGTCTGGCGTAGAATGGGCGATTCCGATCGTGATGGCGATCACAATGAGATAGTCAGCTTGATCATTGTGTCGACTACGGTAGTAGCTTCTCTGTGTTATTGCCACGCGGTCGAAAAATTCACTTCCGGTGGAGGAGCCATCAGCATCCGGCGGCCATTGGCAATACTTCCGGTGGTGATCCTATTTACAGCCCTTCCTCTTAACCTCACCACCATTTCGCTTGGCGGCTCCACCGCCTTCTTCCTAGCGTGGCTCGCAAACTTCAAGCTTCTTCAGGTCGCCTTCAACAAAGGCCCTCTATCATCAACTACACCAATTCCATTGCCTCAGTTCATACCTATCAAAGCTCAGGATCAGGAACCGAATCAAAATCCCGGAAAATCGCACAAATCAGCCTTAAACTATGCATCAAAGTTCACCCTTTTGGTTTTAGTACTTCTAGCAATCAGGTATGCTCATCCAAATCCAGCTACACAGTTGTTCTTATACTGCCTCGGTGTCTATTTCGTGCTCGAGCTGATTCTGGCGACGACAGCTGTCATGGCGCGGGGGTTGATGAGAGCTGATCTCGAATCACAGTTTGATGAGCCTTACTTGGCTACTTCATTACAGGACTTCTGGGGCAGGAGATGTAACCTCGTGGCATCAAAGTCTCTGCGCCCGACCATCTATGATCCTGTCCGAACCTTATTCAATCCTGTCCTAGGACAGAAATGGTCCCCTGTTCCAGCAGCTATTGCAGACATTTCTGGTATCGGGACTGATGCACGAACTCGTGCTCTACTACATTGGACGGTTGAGACCAACTGGGAAACTTACATGCTTCTTTCTCCTTAATGGGGTATCTGTTGCAGTGGAAATGGGGATTAAGAGGATCCTAAATGGGAGATTTAGACTACCTGTGGCTCTATCGAGGCTGCTAACGTTAGGTTTCCTCCTATGTAGCAGTTTCCTGCTGTTTTTCCCTCCCTTCCGGAGGAGCAAGGCCGACACAAAATCGTGTACAGAAATTCTTGCCTTGATTCAATTTCTCAAGTCCGGTAAACTCGTCAGCCCAAGTAATCTATCTTGTCCGTTTATCTAAACCAATACTACCAACTTCTCAAGAGTGGAAATAGAAAATAGAACCATCAGGCTGAAGCATGAATTTAGTATGGTATTCATCATAATCTGTTCATCGTGTAATAAAGTAATATATTTTCAGTTTTCGTTATTACTTACAATTTCACTTCTCTGGCTATGAACTATGGTACATTATTATCATCAATACTTATGAAGAGTTTAAAATGTCAGATAGTACGATAATATTATGCTAAAACAGATGCAGATGTAACTAATAAAGAAGAAACCTCTTAAGACAGAGATGCTTGGCGAAGAATCCCTCCATTTCTATTCCACAAAAGGATCCTTGCTTTAAAACAGTTTCCTGCTACAAATAAAGTGTTCCAAATACTTTTTATGTGGAACGAATGCAGCCAGAATTGATTGTTGCAACCTTTCCCGGAATTATTGCAACCTCCCCCACTGCCTCATCTACGCTGTACCTCCTCGCCTCATACTCAGCTTCCACCTCATCCCTCTTCCTATTCTTCTTCCTATCAACGGCACCGGATTCAAACCCCTGTGGTTCCTTCCATTCATCATTACATCTCCCTCCAGTCAAAATTCATTCATTGAGACAGCTGTTTGCTATATTGTAATCTCTTCAGTAATTAATAATCCAAAGAAAATACATAACACATTTGAGCATTATCTATGAGAACACATAGCACAAGATAAGCCATTATCTAAAAGCCAAGTTCAGTACAAAGTGTTGCAACAAATACATAATTATTTGAAAAGTATGGGAAAAATTATAGACCTGTATAACTTCAGTCCACTTCCTGCTGCTGCATTTCATATCTACAGCACAGTACTCTCTTTTATTTTTGTGACTATTAAATCATATATTTCAAAGTAAATTGTGCATAAAAATGAACTGTGTTGGTTTGTACTTTGTAAAGAAAAAAAGAGTGACAATTAACAGAAAAGAGACAAGTCATTAATATTATTCTGCATAACATTGCCAGATTTGCTTGCATTACTTATGCCATTTATACAATACAGTGTCAAACTGCTTCATATTGTCTTTATATTGGGATACATATCAGCATCTTCAGATTTCATTTTTCTATTGATCATATTGTACATCACAAGTCAAGATTATACATATTATTAAGCTCATGTTTTCTAGCCTTATCTTCTTCTCTATTTCTGCAATATTCTACAATTTCTTTTTATTCTGCTGCGGAATTTGAATGTTACATTGAACGGCAGTAGGGAGAATTACTTTAAAACATTCAATCAAACATAATTGGCTCAGCTTTGATGAACTTACTCAAAACTGTAAGTTTCCTTTCAGTTTCTTTTGAAAGAAATCGATAATGAAGTTGGTTTCTCCACAATGAAAAATGAACTCACTTACGTTTGATATGATTAATTTGCAAGTTTCATTACCTTTAACTTTCCCGAGTTCTTGGAGCGACCTGGCTTTGAGAAAAATGGGTTCAAGAAGAAGGTTGACATAATGCAAAGACATCAACCCCGCTAGCGAATAATCTCGTTTGGACCAATGATGCTTCCACGGCACGAGTTCTCTCAACAACACCCATTCTGGGAGACAATGTCTTAACATAAATCCCCTGAAACACCTGAGGGGCGGCGTCGAAATTCTGTCTCTTGTACTCAAGCCGCCCCAGCAAAGCCCTCGCCTCCTAGACATTTTCACAAACACTTTACCAACAATAAAATTTACATAATCCATTACATCAATTTTCATAAAATTAACAAACCTTACCATATAGCTCAAAGAAAGCGTCTCCTTCAATGTAGACTCAGATTTTTCCACTTGGGCATCCTCGAATTAGGACTCCAAGTACGCTACCGTGCTGGTCCACAACGAGAAGCCGCTAATGTAGAAAGACGATAGTGGCGATGGGAACATTCTCGACCTAGAGTCAAGCATATCCGCCGTGGGAAGAAGAAAGCGTGACAAATGTCTCCCTCAATCCTCACCTCCCACACCACCCCTAAGCTCTCCGCCTAAGCACCGCCACACCACCTCTCTGCCGCTCGATCTCGTTGCTGAAGAAGCGATGCTTATGCAAATTGTTAGGTTGTGGATGTGGAAGCGAAGGAAGAAGGACGAGAAAAGGAAATGAGGAGAAAAAAAGGAAAATAAAATGAATTAACGATGGCGAGATGAAAAACTACTGTTCATCCAAGGATCGTCGCTTTTAAAAAGGTATAGTCTATGTGTGAGCCATCACCCCGCCAAGCCCACTACCCACTCACTTTTTGTTTTTTGTTTTTCCCTTTCAATACCGTACCTTTCCTTTAGCCTATTTTTGGACTATTCATTCAGTTGTACTCCCTCTGTTCAATATGGTGTGGCATATATTTTTTGGCACAAAAATTTATAAGATGTTAAATGGGTGAATAAGATTAAATTGGATGTATGAAAAGTAAATTGAATGATTTACATTCATCTAAAATTTTGCATTTTTAATATAAAGGCAAAGAGTGTCAAACTAAAAAACACCACAAAATAGTAAATGTAACAATGTTAGCTAAACAGAGGGAGTATATCCTCATGATCATTAATAGAAGTACTTTTTACATAGTGGGTGGGTAGCGCTTGTCAGATTTACATAGAATTTCAACACTTCTAGCAGGAGAGATTGTCCCATTTTTTCATTTATGTCTAAAAAAGTACTTTTCAGTAGAAAAATGGGTATTAATTTGATCAAAATTGTGCCATAATGGTAACCACTTTTAACTAATAAGTACCTTTTTGGCACATTAATGAAAAAGTTGGTACTCCTTCAAATTTTGTTTTGACAAATATGGTACAAAACTATGAATTTCACTTAAAAGTGGGTACCATTCTGTATATTCTTTCCTTCTCTAGTGGACTGGGCTAGAAATAATGCATACTTCCTCCGTCCCACCTCAAATTTCATAGAATCTTTTTCACGATTATAAAGAAACATGTTTGACCATTAATATGTTTAATTATGTAAAATAACTACAAATAAAAGTCGATATTTAGAAACTACTTGTTATAACGAATCCAATCATATCATATATGATAATATTATTATTTATATATCTATTCTAATATGTGATCAAAGTTAAATACTAAATAGTGACATAAAGTGAAGTGAGAAGTTTGAGATGAGACAGAAAGAGTATGAAAATTTAGAAAAATGTGCATTTATGGCCTTCAGATCTTTGTTTTGAGCATAAATACCTCCTAACTTTTTGAAAGTGCACATGTATCCCTAGTACCACTTGGGAATTTGATCGACTTTGATTAATGCCAAATTCAATTGAAATGACCATATTACCCCTTATTAAGAAAAATGAAAATCTGAAACTTGCGTAAAGACCCTTTTGCCTCACCTTAGATTCTTCTAGGCTCTGTTAGGCAGAGCTTATAAGCTGTTTTTCTTATAAGCAAAACGCATTTTAGTGTTTGGAAAAGTGCTAAAAACCAGATTACTTTAAAGGTAGAAGTTATTTTTTCGGAGAAAAATAGAAGCTGGTCTCCCTCTACTTTCAAAATAAGCTAGTTTTACTTATGAGCACAGCTCTGCCAAACACAGCGCTAGTCATTTCTTTTCCCTTTCTTGCTTCAGAGAAACTTTTGTCATTCAACCCATGTAGTGAAAGAGAAGTAAACCCACTGTTTGAAGACTTCCGGACGTTAATCCCACCGATTTTTAGCGAACGGCGGTGGTGTCAACGATATCAAGAAAGCATCAACAAGAAGAAAGCACCGACGACTGTTTGGTTTAAAAGATCGCGCGTTACACCCAGGCGATAATGGTTAGTTGTTTGTTCCAGAATTTCCGGCTGATAATAATTGTGGATTGATGAATATTGGTTAGTTTTGTTGTTCGTTTGTCATCGGGGCCGTAATATTATGTCGGACATGTTGTGTTTCATTTTTTGCCATTTTTTGTGAAAGTTAATTAATAGAGATTTAATTGATTTAGAATCAGAATGAAAAAAAGAATACTCTTCATGATTGGTTTTGTATATATCTTGTACCATATTTGTTTCTACTTTGTGTACCATTTGTACTCACTATATATATAAATATACATAGCCACTATTATTTGTGCGTTTACATTCTATTAGGGTATCAGTCAATTCTTTCTAAAATTTTTGGCTTTTATCTCTCTCTCTCTCTATCTTCACGAAATTACTGAAATTCCCATCTCTTTTCCGGAAAAAAATTCATCCCCTTTCCGATCGGCTGTCGCCCACCGCCACCTTCTTTAGTTTTTCGACTAACATCTTTTCTCCAGCGAGTCTCCATCTCATCAGATCTACTCACGCTGCCACCTGCTTAGGTCATACTCTCATTCAGTCGCTAGGCCGGACGACCATCTAGTGCCGATGGCATGCCCGTGCAGTGCGTTCAGCCTGATTCGTCCAGCGATCTCCCCTATTATTTTTATGTTTTATCCACGTGTCTTTTCCGATTTCAACCTTGCTCCGCCATCGATCATCTTCTTTGTGTGGTGCTCCAGCCAGTCTCGCCGGCCTCCCTTCTTCTCTGTGTGGTGGTCCGACATCCTCTCTGCTTGCCGACATTCCGTCAGGTTAGTGGTTAGATTCAATTTTTTGGGTTAGTGGCTTTATCTTAAGATTTCCAATTTTTTGCGACAGACGCTTGTCACTCAGGGGAGGTTAACATTAGAAGCGCCGATCCTTTGAAGCGCATGTGTTCACGTTCATTTTCTCCACTGACACATTTTTATTCTTCACAGCCGAAGTCATCTCACGAGTGATTATTTTATCGTGATATTTTCAACTTCTTGCGACATTCTTTTTATCGCGAGATGAATGCCTAGTCATCATTCCAAGTCATTGTCTTGTCAGCAATTCCAGTCAGTGCCTCACTAGCTCCCAGTTAGCATCAAATTAATTTTTTTGTCTTATGGATCATTTTTTATCAACCACGTTGCCAATGGTGTTATGTTATGGGTCATGTTGCCTCTTCTTGCTCTAAACGACATGATGAATAGTTTCAGTTGCAGTGTCAGTAGTTTAAGACACCTGGTCACATTGCCTCGATGTGTCCTTACTTGGTCTCTCAAGCTCTCTCACCTGGATCTTCACCACATTCTCCCCCGCATGCTTGCTGGAAAGCCAATTCTGGCGCAACCAACCGCATGACTTCTTCTCAGTACGCTCTTGATCACGTGACTCGTTATTCTGGTAACAATCTTGTTATTGTTGGTAATGGATTTGTTCTTAACATTACTCGAGTCTCTGATTCATTGTCTTTGTCTGATGTTTAGGCGGTTCCAAATATTACTAAAAATTTATTGTCTGCTAGCAAGTTGACTCTGGATATGAATGTTGTTTTTACTTTGATGATTCTTCTTTCACTATTTCAACCAAGTTTACTAGTGTTGTTATTGGCAAATGGCATCGTGATAGGGGTTTATAAGTTTTAGATTATGGTGGTGTTGCTATATCTGCTTTTATTGCATTGAGTACTTTCAAAACATCTTTTGAACTTTGGGATAGTATATTGGGTCATGTTCTCCACAACATCATTTCTTATTTTTGAGCAAGCCTGGATATTTCTCAGTTACTAGTTTGCTGCATAAGCCTCATTTATGTCCCTCTTATGAGATGGATAGGCAAGTGTCCTTTTTAGTGATAATTTAAAACGTGCACCACGCATACTTGATTTAGTTTATTGTAATCTTTGAGGACCCTCTCCTGTCATCTCTCGTGCCGGGTATTCTTATTATGTGATTTTTGTTGATGATTTTTCTCGGCTCACCTGGGTATATCCTTTGGGACAAAAGTATGAATTTGTACATGCTTACATGTATTTTGAGGCTCTTGTTGAGATCCAATTTTCTACCACCATTAAAGTATTTCAGAGTGATGGTGGAACTGAGTTTGTGAATCATCGCATGCAATCACATTTGGCGTCTAAGGGCATTCCTCATCAACTTTCATATCTTTCTACTCTAGAGCAAAATGGTCGTGCAGAGCGGAAGCATCATCACATCACTGAGACAGATTGTCGATGCCCTTTCATTCCGGCCTTCATAATTTATTTTGGTATGGTGCTTTTTCTACAATAGTTTACATCATCAACAGGCTGCCAATGCTAATTTTATCTGGCCAGTCTCAGCTCTCTATTATAATTTGTACGACTCCAGGCTACTCCAATTTTCATGCATTTGGTTGTTGAGTTAATCTATTTACGCCCTTATGTTGTGCATAAGTTGGCACCTCGGAGTATGTCCTGTATATTTTTGGGTTACGGTTTGTAGTAGAAGGGTTATCATTTTCTTGATGAGATGATTTTTTTTCAGCGACCCACCACTAATCCACCTTCACTTGATGTTTCTGCATTTTTGGATCATTCCTCCGTGCTTTCGAAGGTGTTAGAGCCATCCCCTTCAGCCGAATTTCCTATTATTTTGGATAATTCTGATTTACAGTCTATATCGGGAGCTTAGGTTTTATCTGAAAATTGTTTATGTCCGCCACACGTAAACCAAAATCCAAACCCGCAACTATTGACTTTGACTCATGCGTCGTACACACCGCCGCATGAGCCAAGCTTACCGCCCGCACGTGCAACTTACGCGCCACTAGCAGCACCATCGGCGCCTTTAACTAAGGCTCCAACCGTGATGCCGTTTCAAGATGCCTCACCAGTGAGGCAAGCCACGGCCTCAGAATTTCCTGCTTCGGTTTCCACGCCATTTTGGCATCGGTTCCTTCCTTATGCCATCCAATGGCCACTCACGCTCTTACTGGCTCCTTCAAGTACACATATTTTTCCAACTACGATATTTATGATTTATTGAGTGCTTTATTTTCTAAGACCGAGCCACAAAGTCATCGCTTGGCTGTTAAGGATCCTGAATGGGTCGTTGCCATGGATTCCAAAATAGAGGCTCTTTGCACTCAGCAAACGTGGAAATTGGATCCTCGTTCTTCTCATGAAAATGTGGTTGGTTCAAAATGGATGTATCATTTTAAGTAGAAGGTTGATGGCTCGCTTGATAGGCATAAAGAGAAATTGGTTGCACAAGGTTTTTCGTAACTTCCTGGTTTTGATTATAATCATACTTTTATTCCCTTGGTGTTGGCTTCTACTGTTGATACTATTTCATCTTTAGATGTTCTTCTTAATTGGCCTTTACAAAAACTAGATGTCAAGAATGCATTTTTGAATGACGTTCTTGACTTCCCAGTTTATATGGAGTAGCTCGCTGGATACAAAGACCTCATGCATCTAGATTTTTTTTGTCGTCAACGCAAAACTATTTATGGTTTGAAGCAGGCTCTTTGTGCTTGGTTTAAGTGTTTTATTTTTTTTAAAAATTTTCCTGGGGTTCGTATACAACTCTTTCAATACATCTTTATTTGTGTTTTCTCATGTTGGCTCTCTCCTTTATTTGTTGGTTTATGCTAATGACATTATTCTCACCGAGAATAATGGTCATCTCATTCGCAAGTTTATTGATCGAGTTAATTTGGAATTCAAGATTAACAATCTTGTCACTCTGCAGTATATCTTGGGACTGGAGATTGTTTGTAATTCTGACAGTTTATTCCTTGGTCAATCTAGATATTCCGCTCCTATTTCCATTCAATTTATTTCTTTTTTGCAGCTTGTCAGTTTTTCTGGTAAGCCATTCGAAAATCCCACATTTTATCGATCCATGGTTGGTGCACTTCAATATCTGTCAATTACACGTCCCAACTTGTCTTATGCTGTGAATACGGTCAGTCAGTTCATGCAGGCTCCTACTGATGAACATTTCCAAGCTTTTACTCAAAGTTTACGCTACGTGTCTAGTACTCTTCAATATGAACTTTAGTTTTGTGCAAATTCGTCCACTTTACCAGTTCTGGGTTATTCTGATGCCGATTTGGCTCGCTGTATTGAGACTCGTAGGTCTACATATGATTATGCCATTTTTTGGTAAGAACCTGGTGTCTTGTAGTGCTAAAAAGCAACCTACAGTTTCACGCTCTAGTTTGGAATCAGAATACCGTTCTACGACCAACAATGCTATGGAATTAGCTTGGTTGATGAATCTTTTTTGGGATTTACATGTACTGACTCATATGCCTCCTGTTTTGCTGTGTGATGATAATAGTGCTCTCTTTCTGGATCAGAATCCATTTTCGCACAAGAGAGCCAAGCACATTGATATTGATTATCATTTTGTGCGTGAGATAGTGTCTTCTGGAAAGCTCAAGGTTGCTCATGTTTCTACAGACTTGCAGCTTGCTGACATCTTTACAAAGGGGTTACCTCGTTCTCAGTTTGAGTTCCTAAATTCTAAGCTTTGCGTTGTGACCAGTCCTACGCTTCGCTTGAGGGGGGTCATAGAGATATAGTTGATTTAGAATCAGGATAAGAAAATAATACTCTTTCTGATTGATTTTGTATGTATCATGTTCCATATTTATTTAGCCTTTGCATACCATTTTCACTCACTATATATATGAATATACACAATCACAATTATTTATAATTTTTACATTCTATCATAATCCAATAAAGCAAATTAGTATTAAAATATTCGATCTGTTAGTACTTACTTTTAAATTTAAATCCTCCCTCCGTTTTGTATTTGGCACTTAGAATTTAAATGAATGAAATGAGTAGTTTAAATTAAATGTAGAAATTAAAAAGTAAAAGCTGACGAAATTTTAAAAACAATTTATGCCAAATCTGGAGAGTGTGAATTTTGAATCAAGCTGGAGCATGTGAGTAGTTCCGTAAACCTCTCCATTACAGCTAGAGAGGGTGGAAACCAAGGCCCAATTCACGATAATTTTTTCTCTTAAGAAAGAATAAGGAAATTAATGTACTAGTATTTT
>JAULKJ010000006.1:384736-394921 GCA_032355405.1 Rubia balearica
CACGCAATGTCAGAAGAGTACGATGTCTCAGGAGATGACATTCGACATGGGATTTGTTAAGGGGGAAGATGTCATATTTATGGTGATGAAGCCCATGGCCACCGTCAACTCTACCATGTCTCAACCCCGGAGCCCTAACGGTGAAAGACTTGGAACTCGGCCTGGGTGTGGCAACTGGATTTCTGATGATTAATAGTATAAAATAATCCTTCTTTACATATACATGCTCTTCAACAATATTAACGTGTTCCCATGTTTTCAATGAATTCGTAGATTCTCGAGACATGTTTGGTGTCAAACGATGTGCTTACAGCCGTTTTCAAGAACCAGAAGAAGAATCCAAGATGCAAGTAATTGCGGGTATCTATGGTGTCCTGTGCCTTACTTACAACAGGCTTCGTTTTAATCGCTTATTCAACAAAATTGGACAAGTGTATTCCTAATACTAGTTCTTAAATACAAGCCTGCAAACCCCACGCTGATGTCGGAGGTCGGAAAGAAGAAAACCGCACAAAGGTTGAAAGAAGAAGAGGGCGGCCAAGAGAGAAGGGGAGAGGAGAATAAGAGGGCCGGCGGGAGTGAAGAAGAAGAGAAGAAGGATGGATGTCTTGATTCAGGCCTAGTTGAATTTAATTTATTAGTGCTGGTTTTAATTTTTTGTAATTTATTTTTTCACAAAATGAAAAGAATGATCCTCAAAATGATGTTGTACTCGTAACATATTCTATTTAATTTAGACTTATTACTCAATCAATGACTGTCGAGAAGCCACATACATATTTATTTATTAATTTATTCTTGTAATACTCAGTTTATTGGTGCTGAATTTAGTTTATTGGTGCTGAATTTAGCTTATTAGTGTTGACATTAAACTCAACTGGACATGGCCTTAAGGTTTAGAGGGCATAATAATCATATTACATTTTTTATTTTTTTAAAAAAGAGGGGGGGTGTCATGGAGTCATTTCATATAATTTAGGCCAAAAGTTAATTGGTTAGTTTTGCACCTTCATCGATTATCTAGAATCATATTGGCACTTTCAAATGTCACAGGGTTATAATGACACTTATATCATATATGTAGGGTTATAAATGCACCTTACTCCTCTTCTTTTTTCCCTCTCATTTTATGTATATTTGTTTTTGTCACACACTTTGGTTTCATAAACTCAAAATCAAAGTTTTATGTTAAACCGATTAATGGTTAAACTAATCATTGAGAACTTCGTTTCAATCATTTTTAGCATCAAATTATAAGTATTTAAACATTGCAATATATTTTTAAAAAGTTTCAAAGTTATGGGATCTCATTACAATAAAAAAAAAGTAAATTTAAGATTGAAATAAAAATTTAGTCAAAATAAAAAAAACTTTGACTAGGATGAAAGAAAATAAGAAGGGAGAAAGCATTTATAGTTGAAACCAGTTAAAAATTATTAAAACATTCGAAGATTGAGTCAAAATATTTTGACCAGAAAAAGTTGAAAAATTGAAGGGTCGAAAGTAGAGCTACCACTGTCACGAGTAGAGAATGACTGCGCCATAAAAGAAGCAAAAAATAAGACCAAATCCGGTTGTGGGACCATTTAATGGAAACAGTACAAGTATTTACCATTTTCCCATAAGCAGCTGGTTCACTCGCCGGCCGCCGTCACATAATAAACCGAACCAGATGAATTGAATTAATTCCCTCCTTCAATCTTCTCCAATTTTGGGAATTCTCAATCCGGATACCATTAAAACCCTCCATGCAGAGAGAACTCGATTTTCGGACGTAAATCATACACCTCGAAGACTCATTCAATCCGTGCGGAGAAACCGAGAAAGGAAACCGGCGGCACTGGGTTGTACGGTCCAATGGCGGCGCATAAGCGGAAGAGGAAAATCTCATCGACCCTGAAGCTCTCTGTCGGCGAGAAAGTCGAGGTACAGTACTGTACAGTCACGCTGCGGTGCTGATTTTTAAATTATTTTTTCGCACGTGCTGAATTATGCAATTGGTTTGTGCTGAGGGGTTTGCATGCATGAGTGAATGCTCTTTGATTTTATGATGTTTACTTTTCGGGTTATGTTAGTTTTAGACGGAGTATGAATGCTTACCAAATTAGTTCTAGGTCTCTGTTTGTTTATGGAAATTGAATTGGGCTGTTTCAGTTTCAGTTTCATTCCCTTGAAAAATGAATCATTCCTTGTCATTGTTGTGTTTCTGCTTCCTGCTATTTTGCTGTGCGACTGCAACTGAGTGAATAGTTGGTGTTTGTGTGTACTGTGTTTGTTAATTGATGTGGAAGAAAATGATGCAGGTTAGGAGTGTGGAGGAGGGTTTGCTGGGATCATGGCATCCTGCAATTGTGACAGAATGCGGGGAGCTGACGCGTACTGTCAGGTACGAGGAGCTGATGAGCGAAGATGGCTCGGAAGGGTTGGTTGAGATTGTGGCTGTAAGACATGTTCTTGATGGTGATTATACAGATACTTCGGCTGCTGTTCGTCGTGGGAATATAAGGCCATCTCCCCCACCTTTGCTTGAGGGTGGTGTGCACTATGGACACTGCGTTGATGTGCACTACAATGATGCCTGGTGGGAAGGAGTGGTTTTGGATCGTGGTCAGGATAGCTCCAATGAGCGAAGGATCTTCTTTCCAGATTTAGGGGATGAGTTGGGAGTGAAGCTGGATGCGCTGCGCCTCACTCAGGACTGGAATGAGGTTACCGGGGAATGGAGGCTTCGAGGAAGCTGGGCACTTGTTGATTTACTAGAAGAAGTCGGGCGCATTAGGCCTCCTGTTGTTTCAGTGAGGCAGATATGGTACGAAATACAGGTGCCATTAGCCCTTCAGAAGCTCGAGTGGACTTATGCTAGTAGGGATGTCCTGAAAGAGTTGTTGCTGCAAGTTGTGAGCTCCAACTACAACTTATTTGTGAAGCATGTTTTGCATGAATCAAGATCTGCAGGGGAGTTTGTTGAAGAGAACAATCGCTTGCTTGAATCCTCATCTGGTTTTGGCTTCTGTCTCAAGGCTGAAGAGTTGTTTCTCAGCAATAAGGCTATCGTGCCCTGTGCAGTTGACTCCCAGTTGGACTCTTATCCAGTGACACCTGTTAATATAACCATAGAGGCTGGGACTTCATCAAGAAGAAAAGGACACTACTCTATCAGCATAGGCAACAAAATGAGGCTGAGTAGGAAGCCTAAATCATCTGATGGAAGAGGTAGATTGCAGTGGTGTTCTGTTGCCTACAAAGCTGAGAAGTTCCCTGAGTCAGTTGCTCAGTACATCAGCTCCTGGCGATCTCAGGGGCCCGAGTATGTCAGGAGGCATCTCGTATACTTGGGTTGGGAAGTTCTGGCTGCCAGAGATAAGAGTATTACTAGAATGAGATATATTTCTCCAGAAGGTGTGATGTATGATTCCCTTTATAAAGCTTGCCTGGCACTACAATCTCAGGATCCTTCCCCAGCCGGCGAAGATAATGAGAGGAGTAATGGTGTCCTGGCTGAAAGTTTAGCCCCGTCCCCACTCGATATGGTTGCACCAGGTGGGGAGTTAGGTCTCCCACAATGCTGTACAGGGAAGATTACTGAGAGTGGAGTTCGAAAGTCGAAGAGGACGAAGCGCCTGACTGATATGATCAAGACTGATGGTGTTATGGCTGAAAGTTCAGTCTCACCCGAAATAATCCATAAGAAAGATGCCATACAGGTCAGAAAGGGGAATCTCCCACAAGCTCTGGTACAGTATTCACAGCTTAGAAATAGCATGCAACATACTCGTATCAGAAAGAACTCGGAGACTGAGAAGCTTACTTCAGAGGTGAAGCAGCACCTGACAGCTCTTGGATGGACGATATCTCGCCATTTTAAGGGAGGGAAGAATGAGCTGCTATATGTGGCTCCTACGGGGGAAAAATTCAACTCTCTCCTTACTGCTTGCGAATGGTGTTTAGAAAAAGGAAATTGTATAGGAGAAGAAGGTCTGGTCCAGTCGACCTCATTCCCCAACCAGCTTGATCAAACAGGTGCAATCAAAATGCAGCAGAGCAGACAGCGGTGGAAAGGGAAAAAACTAAGCTCACCTGTGCTTGATTTGAGTACAAAGGGTAATGATTCCACTCGTGTTCTAAAAAAAGCTAGGCAATTGGTTACTTCTTCAACTCGACAAACTCCTAGGACAATCTTATCTTGGCTGATTGATGGCAATGTAGTTTTGCCAAGGACAAAAGTATATTACAAAAACAGGAAGGATAGCCAGCCATTAAAGCACGGGATGATCACGCGTGAAGGGATCAATTGCTGCTGCTGCCAGCAGGTTTTCACTCTCAGCAAGTTTGAAGCTCACGCTGGCAGTACTCTTCACAGGCCTTCTGCGAATATATTCTTGAAGGACGGTAGGACGCTTTTTCAGTGCCAGATGGAACTGAAACAAGAAGAGAATAGAGTGAAAACCTCACACCCGAAGTCAGGATCACATCAAGAGAAGGGTAAGCGAGGTCGGCATGTAAACGATAATATCTGTTCTGTGTGTCGCGATGGTGGTGATTTGCTTCTGTGTGATCAGTGTCCATCATCTTATCACACAGAATGCGTTGGTTTACAGGTATGTCTTCTTCTCATACAAGTCTATGAATTCATTTCATTGGAAGTGCTTGTATTATATTGTTGTTTTCGTAAACAGGGTATTCCTGCCGGGGAATGGTTTTGCCCTTCCTGCTGCTGTACGATCTGTGGCCTGAGAATGTTCAAGGAAGAGGAGGGACTCAGTTCTATCAGCTGCGGTCAGTGTGAACATCAATGTGAGTAATTTTGAACATATCTGTGTTATTGGTTCATTTATCAGTCTTATTCTTGCATGTTTTGTCATAAAATACTTCCTCCTTTTGCTCGAAGTGATTTCACTTGCATCTTGATTAATTTGATGAAGATCACATTGAATGCTTGAGAAGTAAGGGTCTTGTTAAGCCTGACTACCAGCCAGATGGGAACTGGTTTTGCAATACAAGATGTGAGCAGGTATATAAGCTCTGTCCTTTTCAGTAATACCGCTTTTGGTAGCGTATGAATGTGGATATAACAAAAGTAATTCTTTACAGATATATTCCGGCCTTCAGAATCTCCTTGGAAAACCGATACCTGTAGGGCACGGTGATCTACTTTGGACGCTGCTGAAAAACAAAGGAACCGATTCCAACCAAGACACTCTTGATAGCGAGCATGCGATGGAAAACTATAGCAAGCTTAAAGTTGCACTCAGCATCATGCATGAGTGTTTTATACCTGTCAAGGAGTGGTACACTAGAAGGGATCTCGCGGAAGATATTATTTTCAGTAGATGGTAAGCTAGTGATGATTTTATATGAACCGTTTCCAAACAAACGTTTTTTCTTGCATCGGATTCCCTTCTTCGGGACTTATGATGAATTGATGATTATGCGATGCTGCAGGTCAGACCTCGGCCGATTAAATTTCCAGGGGTTTTACACAGTTGCATTGGAAAAGAATGATGAATTAATTACTGTGGCTAATTTAAGGTACTCGTATGTCATTAAACTCTAGCTAGTAGCCTTGTTTAGTTTCCCTTACAAGAATGCTCATTCTTTTTTTCCCATTATACTTTAGGGTTTATGGAGGGAAGGTTGCTGAGATGCCACTTGTTGGCACGAGATTTCAGTACCGAAGACTTGGAATGTGTCGTATTCTGATGAATGAGCTCGAAAAGGTACACTACATTAAACCTTGACTTAAGCTTACTGCAGCACCTTGACTGCTTTCTGATATCATGTTTCTGCTGATTGCCAGAAACTCATGGAGCTAGGAGTTGAAAGGCTGGTTTTACCAGCTATTCCAGATATGCTTAAAACTTGGGAATCTTCATTTGGTTTCTCAATTATGAAAGATTCCGACAGACTAAATTATCTCGACTGCAGTTTCCTCGATTTCCAGGGGACTATTTTGTGCGAAAAACTGTTAAAGAACTCACCTTCTTCTGATTCCACTCTATCATCAGGTAAGTAAAAACGAAGAGTTGAAACTTTTTTTTACTTTATGTACTTT
Source organism: Rubia balearica (assembly GCA_032355405.1). Classification (NCBI taxonomy): domain Eukaryota; kingdom Viridiplantae; phylum Streptophyta; class Magnoliopsida; order Gentianales; family Rubiaceae; genus Rubia; species Rubia balearica. Next base: position 390,789 of record JAULKJ010000006.1, read on the forward strand.
CAGATTGGTAGGATGTTACATCCCAGACTACATTGGCTTGCAGAAATTCAGCACAAGAAGGTTGACTTGGAAATCAACAACACTGTTTTAGAGATGATTCAAGAATTCAGAGAGGAGGAAATTGAAATCATCGATCAAGAAACTGCATGGTATGCATCTTCATCTGTCTTCTGATATTTCTATGCATGCTAGAAGCTTTAATGGCTTTAAACATTGTCTAAACTTATGTACTCTTGGCTTTTTCTTCTTCCTTTTAAAGTGTCGTGAGAGAAGAAACCGAGAGCCACAGTCATGATGCTTGTGCTCCAACATCCATGATAACTTCTTCAGAAATTCAACACAGGATGGATCACGACTTCAATGACACTGCTTCAGAGGCGATTCAAGATATTGTAGAAGCTGCAAAGTATGCATCTTTTCTTGTCCCCCAGTATTCCTGTTCATACTAGAATCTTGAATGGCAATAAATACTGTCTGAACTACTAAACTTTTGCCTTTTTTTCCTTTTAAGTGTTTCAAGAGTAGGAACCAAGAGTATTGCTGCTGATGCTTGTGCTTCAGAAATTCAGCACAAGATGGATGACTTGAGCATCAGCAACACTGTTCCTGAGGCGATTCAAGAATTCAGAGTGAACATTAAATTTACCAGTCAAGGAATTGCAGAGTATGCATTTATTTTTCTGTCCTTAAAATCTCTATGTATTTTTCCTGTCCTCAAAAATTGTCTGAACTGATAAAGTTTCGCGATTTTCCTTTTTAAGTGTTTCGCGAGGGGTCGAGAGGGATGCTGATGGTGTTGGTGCTCCAGTATCCACGATTGAGGCACTCTCTTCAGAAATTCAGCACAAGGTTGATGACTCAGACATCAACAAGACCGTCTCAGAGCTGATTCAGGTAATTTCTTCTTCAGCTCTACCGTTAGTATTCCTACTTCTGTCAGTCTAGTGTATCTGATGTTTAACTAATTTAGTTGCATTGATTTCTTAACCCTTTACTTAGGAACAAAAAGAAAACCAACTACCAATCGCCCGAGAAAAGATCGTTAATGTCTACAAACGGAGGAGATTTTGCACCCGAACAGAACAACAAACACCAGGAATTCTTAGGTGAAACGGGTCGGGAATCCCCGGGACAAACGTTGTTAAAGTATGCTTCTCCTACAATGAAATAAGTGTCCATTTCTATGTAAGATTTGTAAATTAATGGCAGTTTCAGCCTTTTGTTTATTGCTCATGTCCTAGTTCAAGACTAAGTGTTAAGTGTCTGTAGATTCCCGGAAAGTAACTACCAAAGAAAAAGCTTATCAGTGACATAAATTAATACTCAGGAGTTTATTTGTGTATCAAGTTCTGAAATGGTATAGACAATGAACCTTGTTTTTTGCCTGTTTCTAACAGACCTCTTCAAACGTTTGTTTGGGAGAATAGTACACAAATATGTCTGCTGCTTCAGGCAGCCTGAAAGTCACAGTCTTCCTCAGCTTCCCACTTCCACTTCGAGTCGCGGAGGCTGAGCTCAAGTTCCCCTCGACATCTTCATCCCTTTCGTCGATTTTCCCTAATCTTTCCGACGTGGTGAAGCTACGTCGGGGCGTGAAAAACTCCTGGCTGGCATCGGTATCATCCGGGGAAGAGGATGGATGAACTTTCTTCTGCAAGTTACTGAACAGCTGAACCTGATCACCAGTATGCGCAGGCGAATTCAGAAAATAATCCTCAAGAGTCATCCATTCGGATGATTTCGCGGGCTCTCTGTACCTCTTCTTGTTTGCGGATGCCGATGATCTCCGATGAATATCCCCATCTTCGCATGGCTTCCTGATACAACAAAGTACGCCACCCATCGCGTGGATCTTCAGAAAAAAGGAGTATCTTGTAACTTGTAGGAATGAATCTTCAAAGGTGATTATAACATAATAAAAAAGGATAATTTTGGATCCTTCTTATTCAAGAAACTGTTAGCAACTTGAGTCCAAAAAAAGAGATTGATTTTGTCAGTATCCGAGTTTAGAGACAAAAATCAGCGATAAAAGCTATGGCTGCTTGTAAGTTTGGCTTCTTAAACTAAGCATCAGAACAACGTTGTAATCTGAGGAATTTATGAAGATAATGCAAAACCTAGAGGAGAATCACTAAAATTCATGAAATATTAGCATCCAATAGTAACAACACAATAAACAACATAAACTAGCAACACCAGAACTCATCTGAGTGAAACATTTCTACCAGTTACATTAGCTATTTGCCATATGATCACAGATATTATACAAATCAATGGGCTTTTGGTCTTCGAAGAGTGACATATGGGAAAAACCCCATCCAGTGCATGATCTTCGGGGTATTTCTAAGCTGCTGAGCGCGGCAAAACATCAAGAATGTATTCGCAAAGTACAAAGTAAACCCCATGAAAACATGCCATAAAGCATGCCCCTGTGGATTCACAAGCGGACAGCTATCGTTGCAGAGCACGCGATCAAAAGTCCAGCAAAGAGTACCGAGAACAAGGGCACCAGCATACAGCTTCCCGACCCTCTTGGCATGGAGATCCTCTGTGTATATATAGTACTTGTACATACGAGGAGCGCAGAGAAGACACAGGATCATGAAATGCACCTTAAACCCGATGCTGAAGTGCAACCGCGAGTGGACTACCGCGAAAACAAGTCCATACAGAATGAAGAATGTAGGCATTGTTTTGTGGTAGTGCCAGTCGGGGGAGTACAAGATGTAGATGTAGAGAAGCGCTTCCCATACCACCGGAGTTTCATCGCTTTCTTGCAGCCTGAGTTATTGCACAAACTACAGGTAATAAGAAAACTCTATTTCATCGTACAAACACATGAAAAGTATTGCAGTTAACACAATAGACAGGTCCTAAGATGAGGCTAAAGGCATTGCAAAGGTAAATGAAGAACACTTTCAGATCACAACGACAATCATAGTCTTTTTTTATATATATACATGAGTAATCTAACAAGTGAAAATCTGAAAAAGGGAACAATTCATACATAGTCAAATCCTAAGACAATGGCGATCATTATGAAGAACATAAATTAGATGAACTTTGAAGGTAGCAATGAAGCAAATGATACGAGAAATCTAACAAGTGAATCTGAAAAAGGGAACAATTTATATATAGTCAAATCCTACAACAATGGCGATGATAATGGAAAACATAAATTAGATCAGGATCGAGAACTTTGAAGGTACAAGCAATGAAGCTAATGAGCATAGTTAAGGAAAACACGACAGGCATTAAGTTTAAAACACCTTACACAAAGCAATACTTCAAGTTTGCGCTATATTTCAGATATTCACAGAATCAGAATCTAATGATTTCGACACAAAAGAGCGAAGAGATCCCATAGATACGATATCTTCAACGAGGACTTGCAGCAGAAACATCTAAGTCTGAAATAACTGATCATACTCACAATTGATGCAATGTAGCATGGTGCAATATGTTCCAAATGGCATGTATCAAGTTCGACATGTAAAGAATGCTGAATCTCCTCTCAAACCGCTGCTTTGAGGAATTCAAGAGGCCAACAACTGCCAATATAGCGCCCGGAATACTCGATGTAGTGTTGAAGAACTCGGCAATGTAGGGAGAATACACATAGTTCTTCTCACACCACTCGGACGTGGATGTTACCGTGCCCCAGAAGCTCGATTTTGCATCCGCCATCTTACCTGTAACCAAGCTATAAACCAACTATGCTTTCCTCCTTTGTCAGAAACTACAAAAAATCAAGAACAGTATAGATATATCAGCTAAAATGCACAATTTTCAAAAAGAAAAGAAAAGCATAATTGCTGTTTGATTCTTCAAAGAAGCTATCAGAATCAAGCATTTTCCAACTTCCAATATGAACTAGATTGCTACCAAACGCGAAATAAAATCGAAGCAAAATTACTCAAAATCTTAGGCATCATTTCTCAATCCCTAAATCATAGCAACAAATCGGCATTTCCAATCATCAATCAATACATCAGAATTCAGCCACACGCACAATTTGTGTACCAAAAGCCTAATTCCAGTACTCCCTCCGTCTCTGTTCAAGCTGCACACTTTTTGGTCAACTTTCTCAGGCCATGTTTGACCATTAATAACTTTAATTACGGATATTAATG
>JAULKJ010000006.1:422955-442278 GCA_032355405.1 Rubia balearica
GCGCGCACCTCGGGATGCGTGCCGGATTGCGACTCGGGAAGCGTGCCGCCCGCGCTCTGTGGGCCTCCTTGGGAAGCGTATCGGCGTTGACCACCATTGTCCGGCGTTGACCGGGAGGGTAATTTCGACTTTTCATTTTTTCTGAATTTTTTCCCAAGGGTGTAATGGTCATTTCCATCCAAAATTTGGTTTTCAGGGTTAATTTTACACTTTCAGATTTTACAAGGTCATTTCTGCACTTTCAAACAAATTATAGGGTTAAAAAAGCACTTCACTCTTTTTAAATTTATTTACATTTTTTCAATAGAATCTCAGCGCAATCAAACTGATTAATAATTGTATAATAATTTTTGCCTAAACTTTAATCTGCATAAAACAAGACTTGATGTCAAAATGATCTATAGACTACATTATTAAGAGCTTGCTAATTTTGATTTATTACATTGAGAGAAACTAGTAAAGTGTTACTCCCCGTCTCATTTCAAACTGCAATTTAACTATTCATTTAGTCAAAAGTTCTCAACTTTAATTATAATATTGTAATGATGTATAAGTATAAATACTATTGTGTGATACATTGTTAGATTTGTTATAACATATATTTTCATTATATCAAATTTTCACAAATTTTAACTATCCTTAATTAAATATACTAAGAATCAAATATTTTTCAAGTCAACTGCTGATAGTTAATGTGTGCAGTTTGAAATGAGACGGAGGGAGTGCCATATTTTGACTTTTGTGTTTCAAAATGTGCATAGAGCATCCATAATGATAATAGCTCCTTAAATCTATATTTCATAATAAGGAGCACATTGTGGATTTTTAAGGATCACTCCTCAATAATAAATTGCTCCTTGGTTAAGGAGTTGATACATCTTTCTTTGTGCAAATACCAACCGATCAATGAATGTCATTTAACATGGCTTGTTTTATATTTTTAATTAATTATAATTAATAATTAAAAAGAAGTGCCTAAAAAGTGCTCATTAGATCCACTACCATTGTTGGTAGTTTATTTTTATCCAATTTTTATTAAAATTCATAATGTGACAGTTAAAAAGCTATTCTTAAGTCCACTACCATTATATATGTTCTTGATTATTTTTTTAAAAAAATAATAACTGATTTGACCCGTCATCTCAGGTTGAGGCCGTGCAATCAATCAATAATGAATATTCGTTGTGATATGTTTTTCGTTATGTTAATAGTTGAGTAACGCTTTAATTGTACCAAGCTAACGATTAACCAATACAACTGTTGTAGTTTGTATTTTTTCAGCAATTAACCAAGTTGATATAAAATCAAAATGAATATTTTTTTTTGTTTACAAAAAAAAAAAAGGAACAATTGAGCTCACACGTAGAAGTACTTAAGAATATTAGAGTCAAGCATTAAGTTTGACTTGATGGGGGGTGATTCTGCACAAAGAAAGAAAGAGTCAAGGGTCAAAACTCAAAAGTCCATCCAAATCCAACTATCTCATCACCGTGTCAATACCACAACATTTTGGGCCAATTCAACTTTACCTCGCATCATAATCATAATCAAATTCATCTAAAAAAACTCTCAAATTTATTATTATTGTTTTATTTATTGAGACTAATCATGTTATTTATGCAAAAAAAATTATGATTTTTTAATGTCAAAAGATGTTGTCACGTGACCCTTATAAAAAATTGAGTCAAAAGTAAATAGCAAGTTAATTGTTATGGACGAAATGAGTATAAGTATATCCTCTGTGCCTTTGTAACTGGCAGAGTGGATTTAAGTGTTTGAATTTAAGTGCATGAAATGATTGCAAGTAATAAAAAATGTCAATATTTAAAAAATAATCTGAAAAGAAAAGTGCATCAAATATAATCAAACGGAGAAAATATCAATAATATTATATATAATTATTAAATTTATCATAAATAGTTAAACATATCAACAATCAAACATATCTGTCGTACGGTACTCCCTCTGTCTCATTTCAAATTGTAATTTAACTACTCATTTAGTCAACACATCTTAACCTTAACCCTAAAATTGAATTGGTATATAAGTGTACATACTATTATTTAATACATTGTTAGATTCGTTATAACATATATTTTCAAAATACCAAACTTTCACAAGTTTTAATCATGCTTAATGAAAGATATTAATGATCAAACATTTTTCACGTCAACTGTCAAAAATCAAAGTCTACAGGTTGAATTGGGACGAAGGGAGTATGATTTTTTGTGTGTGCAAGTGTAACTAGAGACAAAGAGCGTAATTATCAGAAAATTTTATATGTTAACACAAATTGTATGTTAAGGTGTTGGACAAATTAGATTATGACACATGTTATATAAAACACTTATTTCTTTCTAAAATACCTCCCGCTTTACTAAATATATAACTTGTGGAATACGTATCAAAATTTGACTCGCCCAATACCTTAACATACCACTTGTTCTAACAGATAAAATTTTCTGCGTAATTATGAATACTTGACTCTTAAGGATACCATTGCCATCTTTGACCTGGTATTCACGTAAGACGCATTACCATATCTCACTATTAAAGGTCGCACTCATGCAGCATCATGGTCCCCTTCTCTGAGAGGCAAAACTCCAAAAAAATATTGCAACCAACGTGAAGTCACGAATGAGACAATTATGGGCCTTTCTTTTACTATGTCAAACTCGAACACAATTCAATTAAGGAATAACAACAAAGAGTGTTATGTACAAAACAAAACAAAAGCGCAACATCATAATAAATTAATAACAGTGTTAATTAATTAACTAATTAACGTGGTTTAGCTAGGCATGTACAGGTATGGATGAATTAGACATGGCGACGCAGCCTTTCAAGCGTTCGAGAATGAGATTCCGGCCGGTGACCAGACCAGAATGTAGAGTCATCGGGAGCCCTTCTTTCACGCACTCGTCGTACTTTTCTAGCGCCGCCACGATGTCTTTGAAATCCGGCCTCTTGTTTGGATTTGCCGACCAGCACCGCTTTATTAGGTGGGCTAACGCCGGCTGACAACTCGCTGCCATCGGTGGTCTCTCATTCTGCATCAGCACGCACACATTTTATCTTAGCGACATATTATACCGTACAATCAAAATACGGTAAGAATGATATTTCTAGATACATCAATTGTTTAGAATAATTGATAGTTATATTTGTCTAAATAATAGGAAGTGGAATATCTTTTAATTAACTAATAATTTCCATCTCATTCATTTACTGGAGATACAATACTCAATATCCCTAATGCATCTTAAATTAACTATCGACTATCCATCTAACACATAACGTGTCACATATCAATAATAGCAATTAAGGCTTAATTCCATCTCATAAAGGCTCTGTTAGACATAGTTTATAAGTTATTTTTGCTTATAAGCAAAACACTTTTCATTGTTTGGTAAAGTGTAAAAAAATAGCTTATTTTGAAAGCACAAACTATTTTTGGGGAAAAGTGAATATGGTTTCCCCTACTTTCATAATAAGTCGGTTTTGCTTATAAACGCATTTCTACCAAACAGACCCAAAGTTAAGATATAACCCGTCCTTACCTTTACTGTTATAATTATAATTATAATCTTACGGTCATCATCACTTTTATTTGCAAATCTTTTATAATTAGATATTTCCTAGGCCCCATTCTCTCTACTAAATCTACATTTCATGTCGGTTTACTTCAATTCAACTCATTAAATATTTAGCTTAGTTTTATGTACGGTTCTTCTTTTTCATTATATTTAATTCTAATCCGTTCATGAAAACAACTGAAAAAAAACAGTGCCTTCAATCAACCTCGTAATCTACCAATTAAGATAATTTCATGCAAATTATATGACTTAGTACACCTAAATTACACAGTTTATCTTGGTATCTTGGGCTTCCATCTTAAAACCAATTGGTACTAAGTGGAAGTGACCCAAGATATTATATATTATTTATAATCCTTGTAAAAATCAATGTGGGATATATCTTTAAACACCATCATGGTTACATAAAACTCTATATAGTTAAGAATTTCTGGAAATTGAAATACATTATACTAAAAATTAAAATAAAATTCAAAAACGTTAAACAACAAAAACACCGTAAAACACCAATTGTTGTCCGCGCATGAAGTGCACACATCATCCCCAACTGCCGCGCATGAATCACACGGGCTCGATCAATCTACAAACCCTCTATCGCCGCGACTTTGCAATTCCGGTTACCTCCTTGCTTCGCCGTGACCTATGCAATCCCTAGCTTCGTCGTAGACTCACAGTGACTCAACCTCCGCCGCAGCAGACTCAACTCTGGAACCATCGCTGAAGGAAGGAACCTATGCTCATTGCCTCCAGAGAATCACCGTGAATCGACACGCTGGCGAGCTAGAGCACGACACACAGGCGGAGGTTTCGTGACAGAGATCTGAGGCGGAGGCGGTGGAAATTTGACGGAAGAGCAGATCGGTGAAATTTTGTTGAAATGCCGGCGGCCAACGTTATGTGGCGGTTTTGATCGGCAAGAGAATATTTCTGATTGGTTGAAAAAATGAAATGGGAATTCTGAAAATTTTGTAATATATGTAATATTTTATAATTGCACATTAGGTCCCTAGATTTATTAGGATATTTTATTTAAAAAACCCATTCGAAATGAAACTTGAAATAATTGCAAAATGAACCCTAGCCTAAAGTTTAGGCTGCCTAAAACAAGAGTTTGTGAAAACTAGTATTGCAAAATTACACCTTATTTTGAATACATTTTTTTTTAAAAAAATCAATTTTAATCCATTTGGATACCTATTCTTATTCCAATTCTAATTTTGACTTGCAACTTCAAAAAAACCCTAAATGTTGATTTATATTAAAACTTTTGAATGAGTGTTTGAAATGAATAGGACTTAAATATAATCATTTAGAATTTATAGGTTATTTTTTAGTGTTTCCAAAATTTGAGTAGATCAATAATAATAATAAAAAATAGATTTTCAATCCCCCAGGTGATTGACACTGTCAATCATTGATATGAATCAGATTGAAACCTCCTTCTGGTTCTACTGTCTACCACATCTGCAAGTTTCGATGACAAAGAGTCAATAGTTATGGAGGCGATGAACAAAATTATCGGAAGAAGAAATACCCCGGATTAATATTCCCATTTGTGGAATTAATTTTACTATATTACTGCTAAAGTTAAAAAGTAAAATTCCCATGAAATAATTAAGAAAAAAATTGGTTGGCAAATACATCTAGCATGTTTGGGAGGTTTTTTTTTTAAAATTTTTATTTGAGTTGCAGAGGGGAAAAAGTAAAGAAGGGGGAGAATTCAAACAAACAAAGCCCTTTTTTCCAAGAAAAAAAAAACTCCAATGCAAACATCCATCATAAAAGCAAAAAATAGCTACATATTTAATACTACAAGTTTCTTAGAAACTCCTGATTGTTTGTCTTCCCAAAATATATCACAACTTCATTCTCTAAAACATGTGATCGAACTGATCCATCACGTCAGATTCATGTCGTTCATAAAGAATGACACGCGGTTGTGATCTTCCATTCACCTCTTTAGGATACGCAACAATTGTTTCCAACTCTCCTCCAAAATACTTCAGAAGGTCGACGACATACATTTGATTCTTAGTTTCCCCAAAGGCCTTAATCTCCACAAACTTAAGGCAAGGCAGATAGAAAACAATGCGATTAGTCTTCAACCATTCAATGTCATCCTGAGCAATGGGAAATCAAGCATGTAAACGTCAAAAAGTGAATAAAGAAGATATATTGAGTATACCCAAACCAAAAAAAAAAGAGTAGAGGCTAGGCATAAATAAATACTTACATCATGGAAAGATTCATAATGAGAGATAAGGACCATAGACTCAAGTTCTGGACTACTTTCAAACAGAGGTTGCAGCCCAAGAACATCATCTGGCGAGAATCCAATCAATAACTCTAGATGCTTGAGGTTTTTAAACGTATCACTCTCAAAAATTTCCTTTTGAGGATGAAGCTATAGACCCAAAAAGAAGGAAAAGAGAAGTAGTCAAATGTGAGTATCGTAATATTCACTATTTTTTTTATTGAAGTTGTTCTATGTAAAAATAAATAAATTTCAAGTGCCCCCTCTTCCTTTTACTGATTTTAGAAAAGAGTACAACAAAAAAATGTTTTAAGTAATATGCCACTCTCAACAATATAAATAACTCTATAAAAGATGACGAGAAAAGATAGTTCACAATTCAATACCAGAGGCCAGAAAAATCGCATTGGCATCGTACATAAAAACTTTCAGCAAACCAAGGTATGACCATCAACAAGAACATTCTTGCCCATTTTCCCTAAAATATATAAAGCCCGGGCGACATACAAAGATATGTATGATCAAGAAAGGGGATATTCAACTACCTTTAATAAGTACGCTTCGGGAAGAAAATGTGGAATCCTAAAGCTTTTGCCTCTAGGAATCCATTCCTCAAGCTTTTCCCTAGTTGTAGCAGGAGGACCATCCAATATGCAGTTCTAAAGGGGAAGAAGTAATCCAAAAAAATCAACAAGCAATCAGTAAAATGTATATATATGAAACAATTGTACATGTAACAAAATTTAATACTTTGTAACTACTTAGAAATATGATATGAAAATGAGTACGGTAACTCTAGACCTTCTCTAGTTCTTTTCATAAATTTACTCATCAAAATCTAAAAGATACACCTGTTTCTCAAAAATAAAATTACAAAAGAGATTCTTTTCATAGAGTATCACTCCAAAAGATAAATTCACCAAATGTTACCGGTTCATGAGAAATGAAGAACAATGTGCATTTTTGGTTGCAACACGGAATGGTCATCTCTAAAACATTCTAATTTACGCAACAACAAAAAATCGAGATCATAATTAAAGAAGAAAAATTCATACCATAGACCAGGGCCAAAAGTGTTGGATAGTTAAACGCTCAATGCCCGTCAGATAACTTAGAACATTAGTCCAGTATGCCAAGTCCCACCAACTTCTGTGGTTAAAGATCACCTCGGCTTTAACCAAAGACGGTGTTTTCTTCAAGAAAAATTTCTCAGCATAAACATATGACAATTTAATTGATTCCAAACTTGGAGCACGGATATCAATTGAACTCTCTCGAAAGTTTAACACATTAAAGTCGAACAATTTCAAATGCTTGAGTTGCTGGGACACTATTTTCAAGTTTTCAAAGCTTCCACCGCTCACAAGAGACAGACTTTCAAGATTGACACATGAAGCCATCAAATGCTCAATATCTTTATCCGAGGAATGAAAATGCTCCAAATTTACTTCTTTAATGGAATCAAACTTCAGAGACAAGGCCTCCCCAGGAATCCGAAATTCAATACCATACAGTTTCAAAACCCGAACTGAGCTATCATTGAAGTTGAGAAACTGGGGTGAATAGAAACCAAAAGCATGACGGCCAATATCATCACCTTCTTCCTGGAGTGGGGTGCTAGGACCGTGATGATAACTATAGAATTGGAATTTTAAATCAAGCTCTTCCACTTTGCGGCCAATGACAGTTTTCAACCATGAATCGACACAAGACTGAACATGCGCGGTGTTCCTATAGCAGAAGCGTAATTTGAATTTTTGAAGGGGAGAATGAGAGGGGCGGTGGATGAGTGTCTGGTTGATAAATGCGGAAAAAAGTTCGCGCGCCTCTCGAATAGATATGTTTGGGATGTTGGAGTGAAACGAAATCATGTCAAAATCAAGAAAAGGAACAAAATGCCACAGGTTGCGCCATGTAGGAGCGATGGCGGTGGTTTTAATGGCAGAAGTGATTGGAAGGAAGGTGAGGATGTGGATAAGAATGCCCTGCGGAAGATCCTCTATGGAAGTCTGCGAAGATTCATCTTGTGAAGGATTCTTCTGCTGCTGTTTCTTGTTCGGCCGCCTCCGCTTTGGGGTCTTCATGGTTTGATCGGAATTTTGAGCAGTGGATGGTGGATTCTTTTGCTTCATTTTACTGTTTCAGATTGTGCAACAGAGAGTTTCAGCAAAGATTTCCTATCCAAACCAAAATTAGAGAACAAAGAAAAATAAGAAAGTCATAATTAAGGATGTAAAATACAATTTTATGCTTCCAACTACTACCAAAATCTTTGCTTAACGAAAAAAGATATGTTCACAGAAAAAATTCATATTCAATTAACTTTAAAGATAATCTTACCTAAAATAACTTGGATTCTCAATACTCCACCTTGTGGCCTCTTTGTGTTGACATCTTCATTCCTACACTCAGCATTTCCTTCAGGTCAGACTAAATGGGGAAAAAATCAAAGAAATCAGTAAAGAAATTATTATAAAAATCCACTCAACACATGTGCAAGCAATGAGATCAAATACTTAAAGAAATTTTCTAATGGCACTAGAAAACACAGCAAATTCAGAACTACGTGTCCAGGGATAGATAGGTGATAGGCACGAGTATGGATGGAATTGGTATGATAAATATTTTTAAAAACTTAATTTAATGTATTGAGCAATAAAAAAGAAACGACGAACATCAATCTGCAACAATCAACACATTTTCAAAGTGTTTTCTGGCACCTTTTATTTGAAGAAAAGGAGCCTCAATCTAGATAACTTGAAAACTAGATTTCATCAGAAAAATTACATTGATATCTCTAATTTTCTCCCACCGATTCATTTTTAGCCTCCCAAACAGTCTCTAGTCTCTCAATTTTCACCTCACTGCTCACCCAAATATTATCAAATAAGCACAAAGGAATAAATATTTGACACAGGAGAAAGAAAAGAAAGGGAGACGGAGAAAAAGAAAAGGAAGAGGAAAAGGAGACTCACTAGCGGAGGTGGGCGGAGGCAGGGGGTGATGCACTTAAAAACTCCCTTGTTTTTTCACAAGAAAGAATGGTCTAGGAGCTTTAAATTCATATTTATGGGAGAAGATTTTTTTCAATTCTTAAAAAGGAAGGGAGTGGTGTTATGGAGATGGTTCTAGTGGATTGTTTCAATAAACAATTGGCAAGGTACTTGCGTGAGATGCTCGAATTAGGCATGTATGTGGACATTGAGGATGAGAACAGACTGCCAAGTACACTTTTAATCTTTACTCGGTATTGCGATTCTAGATCGCTTCTAAGAAAGAAAAAACTGGTGAGGAACATACTAGGATGTGTTCTTGCAAGAAACGTACAATCAATTAACGAAAAACAATACTTTGTTTGAACATATGACGTATTGTAAAAGATTTTTCGCACTAACATTTTTTTATTAATATCCTAACAACTTCTAGTGGTGCACTCTTTCTCGAGGTTATACAAAAGAGACAGATAATTTTCAAAAAGAACAAAGATCAGCAATCTATTAGTAAAAAATTTTGATTCAGAAAGTAAATTCCAAAAGGGACAAAAAACACGGCACATTTGCATAACTTTAAGGTTCACCAGTGGAGAGCCTTCTATTAAGGAAGCGATGGAAAGCAGTTTAAACATTAGCGCCTAAGCCCACCTTAATTTGACATTTCCAAACTCGAAAACTCCCTTTCGGTTCCCCCAAATAAAATTAAACGCAGTTTTGGATCAATTCTAGGCATTTTTCAATAATTGCCTTTAATTAGGTCTAATTAAAGGTGGTTCAAGGTATAACTGCTTTTAATTTACCCTAATTATTTCCGAGTTCAAAAAACACGCAGTTTCCATAGTATGAAGAGCAGATACAATTTTTGAATTCGTTAATTGTTTGTGTCTACATTCCGAGTTCAGAAATATTTTATCGTGCCTTCATTCACATAAAAAACATTTATGAGTTTGGAGAAGGCCCATCTTAGTTTTTAAAAAACACGCCCATTTCATTATAAGCCAGAATACCCTAAAATTTTGAAGAGGAAGCTCAATTATTACTTAAACATTGTTGGATAATTCACATGCTTCTAGTAACATAAAAAAGAAATTTAGTTCTCAAAATAATTCAAATTTCATTAAAATGCTGAACTAGAAATCATGTCATAAAAATTTCTAATAAGAATAACAGAATAAAAATAAAAATAACAGTCATCTCAAAAAAGAATTCAATAGTCAACGGTCATCTCAAATACGAATAACATAATAAATTCTTGAAATTTCATTCATCGACGTCTTCAATGTCACCAATTGAAGTTGATCGGTCCAATCGTTGTCGGGAGGTTGATGTGAGGTGGCTCTCATAAGCTCCCTGAGATTTTTCAAGGAACCTAATCTTCACCTTTATTTCAAAAAATTCCTTACGCATTGAAGCCTTTCAAGTATGACTTTTCAGTACCTACACGTATAGTGACCAACATATGATTTATTTAAACAATAAAGAAAACACAAACAATAAATCGAACTAAATCAATGTAAACTCATTTGTGACAAACCTCCTCAATTCGTGGCCTCTTGCTGGCTTCAGGAGCTTCCATGGTCTTATAAAACCACTTACGATTGCGCAACACCCATCCCTTGTTCTCAAAGTAATTCTTGTCAAAATACTTCGGCCCCTTTTCCTCCCCTTGTAAACAAGCCCCTCAACATTCTTCATAATATGAGTGATTAAACTCTCATACGGTAGACGTGTCAACACCTTCTTTGACGTTGCAAAATGCAACATATGCCTAAATATAGCTGCCCCCAGATTGATTTTTCTACCCTCAATTATTAAATATAATAACATAAGGGTTGTGTAATTAGGCTCGGTCAAGTGTCCTCCCGATGGGACTAAATTCTTATTAATGATCTCATACGTATTGTAATACGGTTGTCTATGCTTAAAACGGTAAGATCAAAGGTCTCTGGTTTCCCTAAATCCAATCTATTACAGTGGAAGTACCTCTCATTACACTCCACGAGGGTCAATGTAGGGATAATCAACTTATGGAGGCCACTTCTTTTGATGGTAGAAATCATCTAACGGACCATCGAGATCCTCCGGAGAAACAAATTATGGTTGGTTTAGGGGCATTCTAATAACTTATTAATACTCCATTGGCTAATCTGGATGTAAATTCTAGCAACCCTAATACTGTAATCCCCATTCCCAAATTCCCGCAAATTAGCATAAAATTGGCAAGTCAAATCAAAATAATATTTTTCATCACATGAAAGAAAATTCTCAACATGTTGTTCACTAAATGGTTTTAGGGGATCAGCCAACCCTATAGCTAGGTACTCATTAAAGTTGACAAGATATGTATCTAATAACTTTCTCTTGTCACATAATTCGTCTTACCATTTTTGATCAAATTGATAAACGAACCTTTTGTCATCAAAACCAGCATTGTGGCCAATTGAATGAGATCTCAAGATTCCGCGCCTTGAACCTCCCCTAGCCATGACAAAAGGTTGGTGAATTTAGCAAGAATTGAGGAAATGAAGATTGTTTGCAAGTTCGTAAATAGGCTAGGGTTTATAGATTTGAGGTTAATTGATAAAATTTGATATAACCCTCTATTTTTTATGTACTTTGATATTTCTGATTTCGAAAACATAGATTCGTTTTTATTCATGAGGGACATAAATAGTTTCAGAGTTCAAAAATGTAAATATGGGAAAATAGGTGTTTTTATTTTTCCAGAGTCGCCTCAGAAAAGATGTACGAGTTCGGAAGCATATTTTCCGAGTTTGGAAATATCATTGTACTTATGGGTCTAAATAAAAAGAATTATTTTCCGAGTTCGTAAACTTGTCCAGACAATAAATGCAAAGTCAAGACACATTTCATAATTGTGTCTTGACTTTATGTTTTAAAAAAAATCAACTTAGATGCTCAACGTTTGGAGGTCAAATTACATTTTTCCCAACATTTAAAGTAATGCTATTAAAATAAAATATTTTAAAGTTACTGCAATAACACGACATTGTCAATTCACCTTCAAATCCAAAGCCTAAAAAATGAATCCAACACATTGTCAATATTCAAAGTCTAAGAAATGAATCCAACATATGAATCCAACACATTGTCCAAAACATTATAAAGTGAATGTAAAAGCATAAAACATTGTAAATTCACTCCGATATAACCCAAAAACTACAAAACTTTCAAATGTTATCCAATTTCTTCTACCCAAACATTATATCAATGCTAGAGTCCCCCCTCCCCATCTTGGCCCTCGATGTTTTTTTTCAACGGCTTGAACCACGTTCTTTTCATCCCCTCCATGATCACCATCATCATCATCTTCACTCTCCGAGAATACCAGCTCAAAGTTAGGTTGCTCATCATTATCGCTCAATTCCAAATAAAATATTTGGGCTTCCAGGAACGCGACATGCTGGGAATGAGCACGGGTCAACATCTCATGCGTCTCGGTCACGTACGCATGCATACATTCAAAATATTTGGTCAAACTAGCTTTCCAACCGCTGCCAGTATCTGTAAATAAAAAATCATATAAATTAATTGGATATAAAATTTTTATATATATAGTTGGAACTTAATTGACAACAATGACTAAAAAAATTATCACATATGGGAGCTCGATGCCTCAGCTATTTTTGCATTCGCTTCACAAGTTCTCTTGGCTATTTTAGCTTTTTGACTGGGTATTGGACGGAACTCCTACTTTCCATCAAAGACGAGAATGAGATGCTTTAGTTGGAACCACCTGTTGTCATAGTATTCCATCCTAAGAGCCTTGTTCTCAGGACCAAACTTCCTTTTTCATAAAAATCTCCATTTTAGAGAATGGGATGGAGAATCTGTTAGAGATGAACTGGTTTCTAAAATCTCTAAAATAAATCAAAATCTCGATTATAGAAAACATGTTGTACTTGCTCTTAGAAACAAACTTGCTTCGTCGTACCAATTGGGGTCCTTTTTTTTCGAGCGGGTTGCTCTTTGATGAAGTGGATACATCACCTTTGGGCTAAATTGAGGCCATTGCTAGGGTTCAAAGGGAATTAAATAGAGATATAATTAATTTAGATCAATGATATCTTGTAAAGAATACTGAGAGAAAATATGATGGAAAGTGTTGATTTCTTCTATTAACGATATCAATATATAAAGTGTATACAGTTACAAGATCCTTTAATAGAAGGAATTGAGATTAGATCCTCTGGATATGATAACTATCTAGATGAACAACCAAGACTAGGTAAACTAGAACTATATACGGTTAACACCCCCATCCCATAAGCTCGTGGATGAGTGCAAACATGAAGCTTGTAACTGAGAGTATGATGGTGTTAATTTCAAAAAGCCTTGGTGAAAATATCTGCAACCTTATTAAGAAACCTAACGTGTTGAACAATAAGATCACTAAAGGCAACCTGTTCCCGCACAAAGTGATAGTCGATCTTGATATGTTTTGACTGCTGGTGAAAAATAGGATTAGCTGAGAGAAAGGTAGCACTTAAGTTATCGCACATGATAATCGAAGGTGGCTGAACAGGTGCATGCATCTCATGAAGAAGCTGTTGGAGCCAAATAAGTTTAGCAGCAGGGAAGGCAATAGCTTTATATTCCGCTTTAGTGCTGGAACGCGCAACAACTTTCTGCTTGCGAAAGGACCAACTGATAAGATTCCCTCCAAAGAAAATAGCAAATTCATGCTATAATCTGCAATCATCAAGATCAGATACCCAACCAGCATCAGAGAAATCCATTAATCGTGAATTGCGAGCTTTCTAGAGAACCAATCCTGAGGAAATCGTTCCCTTCAGATATCTGGGGATGTGCTTAACCTCACACCCGTGATCTTCCTTATGTGAGTCCATGAACTGGCATACCCGGTTGACCGCATATGAGATTTCTGGTCGAAAGATAGTGACATACTATAGAACACCAATGATGCTATGATAAAGAGATGGGTCAGGAAGAGCTTTACCAGCCACAACTAATTGAGACCCTGGCACAGCTGGAGAGCAGATGGGATGAGCACCAGACATGTTACTCCGCTCTAGAATCTCACAGATGAACTTCAGCTCGGATAACTACAACGTGGAACCCCGTCTAGAAACCTCAATGCCCAAAAAATTGTGTAAAGAGCCAAGATCCTTCAGTGCAAAATTACGATGAATTAAGACAACAAAATCGTCAATAAAGGTGGCATGATATCCAGTGATAACAAGATCATCTACAAAAATAATGATGTAGACCACATAAGATCCAGACTCCTTGACAAAGAGTGACGGATTAGATGCACATGATTTGAAGTCGTGATGAATAAGAGAGGCAGTAAGCTTTTGAAACCAAGCTTGAGGAGCTTGCTTCAAGTCATAAAGAGCTATACAAAGTCTACAGACATGAGAGGGTTTGTCTGGAGTAACAAAACCTTGCAGTTGATCCATAAATATAGTCTCAGTGAGATCACCATGAAGGAAGGCATTGTTGACGTCCACCTGCTGAAGAGGCCAAGCAGCAGAATTCACTAAGCTCAAAACAAGACGAATAGTAGTGGGTTTGACCACGGGACTGAAAGTGTCAAAGTAGTCCATGCCAGCTTCCTGTTGAAAGCCTTTAGCCACAAGACGCGCTTTGTAGTGCTCAATAGAGCCATCAGACTTTCTCTTTACCTTGTACAACCACTTACAGCCAACCACATTATATTTCATGGATGAGGGACTAAGTCCCACGTCCTATTAGCCATTTAAGTGTCATATTCATTTTTCATAGCATACTGCCAGTTTGGGTCTTTAGATGCTCGATGGAAAGTTTAGGCTCAAGTGAAGCTGTGAGAGCAGCAAGAAGAAGGCATTTAGTGGATAAGAGAGCTTTGGGTTTGAGAGAGTGGGTAGAGAGACGAGTAGTCATGGTATGAGTGGACTTATCAGAGAGACAGAACTGAGTAGAAGCATTAGGATAGGGAGTTGGTTCTGAATGAGGGGGAGGATTAATGTGGAGAAGAGTGAGAAACTAGAGATTAAGGTTACGTTGAAGGAAAAATGGAGTCGATTGGGGGAGTAGGTGGTGGGGGAGGTGAAGGAGCTGGGATAGTTGGGATTAAGGCAGCCTGACTGAGAGTGGAAACCACGGGAAGAAGGTGGAGAAGAAGGACTTGGAGAAGGAATGGCTAGATAGGGAAAAACTAATGCATCGAAGAAAACAAACCGGGAAATGCATGTGTAAGAGGTAGGTAAATGAAGACATAGATAGCCCTTGTGTTTGAAACTATAATCGAGGAAGATACAATGAAGAGAGCGATATTCTAGCTTGTTTGCAATGTAGGGGCGAAGAAATGGATATCATAGGCACCCAAAGGAATGTAGAAAGTTGTAGACGGGTACTTTCCTGTAGAGATATTGGTATGGAGATTTGTGAGAGAGGAGAGGGTGATGGTGCAATTGATAAGATAGACAGCAGCATGGAAGGGTTGTTCCCAGAATTCAGTAGGAAGATGAGAGTGAGCAAGAAGATCATGCGATTGCGGCGTTCAGAAGATCCATTTTTCTCAGGAGCGTGAGGCCATGAAACTTGATGACAAATGCCAAGGGAAGCAAGAATAATGGGTACATTGTGGTATTCACCGCCCCAGTCAGACGGATAGGGTTTGATTTGAATAGAGAATTGGGTCTGGACAAGTTTAAGAAAAAGTTCAAAGATAGAATAGACCTGGGATTTGGCAGATAGAAAGTAGATCCAGGTTAATTTGGTGCATTCATCAATAAAACTTAGATAATATTGACAACCAGAAGAAGATAATTTATAGGAAGGACCCCAAACATTGGAATGAATTGAATCAAATGGTTTTAAAGAAACACTAGTACGTGACAAAGGTAGACAATGGATTTTTCCAAGTTGGCATGAGCCACAAACTGTGTCTAGTCTATTACAAGAAATAGGGAGACTATGACTAGAGACAATGCGACAAAGGATGGACTCATGTGGATGGTCTAAGTGAAGTTCAACATAGACATTGTTATCACGAGTAAATTTAGACACACTAAGAAAGATTTTTGTAATTTTTGGAACACATAAAATGTTACACAGTTCTAAAGGTTTAGCAACATGATCAGCAGTAAAAATAGAGTTACCAAAATGAGTAATCGGAAGGGATTTTTCGTCCCTAACAGTGAGTTGGTCATTATCATTATAGTTGTTTTGAAGAGACAGATTTCCAAGATCTCTGATGACATGATGAGTGGCTCCGGAGTCAACGTACCAAGAATCACCAATATCAGACGGGCTGGAAGCTGAGAGAGTGAAAGAGAACTTCCAGACTGCAGGATTGCGGAGCTTCGCTGATACATTTTTATTGGTTGGCCAGAACTTTGGTCGGAGACGCGTTCTGGAGCAGAAGGTCATTCTCAAGTGGCAGAGAACTCATGGGGATGTGACTAAAGCGGGCGACGTTCGGTGGTACGGGTAGTGGCGTTCACCGATGAGATTTAAATGGAGGAGAGATCATCAACCTGACGTGATTCCTCCTAAAGAAAAACTCCCAAAAGTTCATCGGATGAAACCGGTTCTTAGCCTAGAAAAATCGCGGATCGAAGAGAAGAGAATTGGGAACCAAGACCATAAAGCAGAAATTCGACGAACTCATCATCGGAGACATCACAGAGACAATCGGACAGCGCATCAACCAAGGCACATTTCTTCTCAAAATACTCCAAAACAAATAGAGATCCCTTCGGCATGGACTGCAGCTGTTGTTGGAGATATATCTGTCGGGAGCGAGTCGAGGAAAAGAAAGTCTGGCCAAGAATTTGCAAAGCTTCCGCCATTGTGGTGGCGCGTGTGACTACACTAAGCAGAAACGTTGTGAGCATCGAGAAATCCAAAGAAGCACCAGACGGTCTTTCCGGAGCCATGTTGTGAACGCCGAATTTGTAGTGACTGTGGTCGGCACTCTAGTGGACGGATCAGCAGGGTTCATCGGCAGCACGGCGACAACAGTGATAATGGATGGTGGCGGAGACACATCGGAGAGGAAATATTCCAATCCATATACTTCCAGTGCCGAACGGATTGTACTACGCCAAAGGGAGTAATTGGTCTTATCAAGACGGATAGCCAAATTGGGAAAATTGAAGCTTAAGTTCGAATCCGAACTAGCAGAAGCAAGAGTAAGAGTATTGGTAGAACTAATGGAAATTGAATCGCGTTTTATTCTGATACCATGTAAAGAATACTAAGAGAAAATATGATGGAAAGTGTTGATTTCTACTATTGATGACACTACTACAAACTAAGGCAAATGTAACACTTTCCTTGTAACACTTATTTAGAATGTTAAGCTTATAAAGCATTACTTAAACTATTGAAAAGTGTTACATAAATATTGAAAAGTGTTACCTAAATTTTAAAAAGTGTTGCATTAGGTCTAATGTAACATTGCCTAAGGTAATACTTGTAAAAGTGTTACTTTAGGTGCTAACGTAACACTTTGAACCTATTTTAAATGTAACACTTTTTTAAAATTAGGTAACACTTCTCAATATTTATGTAATACTTTTCAAAGGTTTAAGTAACACTTTAAAAGTTATTATAACATTTTAAAGAAGTGTTGAAAGAAAGTGTTACGATAGCTCTAATTTATAGTAGTGCGATATCTGTACATAAAGTGTATACAACTACAAGATCCTTTAATAGAAAGGATTGAGATCAGATTCTCTGGATATGATAACTATCTAGATTAACAACCTAGAGTATGTCAAATAGAACTATATACGGTTAACACATCTCTATTAGAATTTATTATATCTCTTTCTCACTCCTTTCTTATTCTGATTCTAAATCACTTATATCTCTATTAAAATTTATTATGATTCTTAGTGGGGAGTGGGTGACTGAAGGCATGGTTAGGGTCAGGTGAGGAACCCGGGGGAGGGGGTGCTGGCGCCTCCCCTAAGATCCGGTGGCTCGGAATTTAGGTCCAGGCGCCATCGGAATCCATGGATTCCTCCCCCCTAAAAATTTTTCAAGGCCCCTCCCCCTCCCCCCTGCCGTTCTACTGAAGAAGACGATGCCCTGTATTTTTTATTTTATTTTTGTTTCCTCACTAAAAAATGACGATGTTTTTCCATTAATGAAATGACGTCGTTTTATTAGCAGAAAGGTAAAAAAAGAGGAAGGCTAATTGGGATGAAACCCAATTGGCCCAAATAATAAACCCTACTACATCGACATTCTGAGATGATTCTCAGACTCTCCATTTCAGTGCTTCACAGTACCCACTTCCTAGTTTGCCACTTCCCCGTTAATCCGTCGCGCTGACGGCAGTCCGTCCGCCCGCCTGCATCTCAGTGTCTCCGCCCTTAGAGGCTCAGCCAGCATCCACGTCCGAGCTTAACAAGGTGCGAGAAACTTAAGACTTACATATTTGTCCGAGAATCAAAGCCATTATTCTTGATTTCTTGTGTTGTATACGTTGAATTG
The DNA here is from genome assembly GCA_032355405.1 of Rubia balearica. Lineage (NCBI taxonomy): Eukaryota > Viridiplantae > Streptophyta > Magnoliopsida > Gentianales > Rubiaceae > Rubia > Rubia balearica. Next base: position 441,273 of record JAULKJ010000006.1, read on the forward strand.
AATGAAATAGCATATGTGTGAATTGTCATTGTGTGAATAGCATATTTCGTATTGGGTTGAAACTTGAAGATGTGGATGGTGTGATACTGTGACATTGTGAATTGAAAATCAGATTTTCTAGTGAATTGTAACTTGTGTTGAATTTGTTGTAGTCTTGTAGAGGGAATATTTTTTGTGTTCAATATGTAGCCAATTTATGTGTGATTTGATTATAGTAATAATTTAATTTGACATATTTTCCTTATTTGATGTTAAATAGGTCATGGATAAATTCTTAATTCAAAGTAGTAGATCATTTATTTTTAAGAGACCGAGTGAACCAATTGAAGAAATGATTAATGAAGAGGGTAGTAGTCAAAAACATTCTTTTGTTGAGTTCAATTTGGTTGATGTTATAAATGATCCCACGAAACATATAGCTATTAAGGATTTTGATGTTTCCATTAGAGATCAAGTGATGAGAGAATATGTGTTAAGAGGTCCTTGCCAACTTAAGGGTCATTCTTTTCCAAAGTCAAAAAATGGAAATGACTATAGATGTTTTCAAAAATCTTGGTTTGAAAAATTGATTGGTTGGAGTATAGCGCATCAAGGGATGCTGCATTTTGCTTTTGTTGGTATCTCTTTAGGAATTCACATAAAATCTTATTATTGTTCGTTAAAATTTTGTTGTATTAAGCGTTTAAAATTTTTTTACTCTTTTTCATCCCCTTGCATAAGGTCCTAGTTCCGCCACTGGTTAGGGTGATTGTGTTTCGAGTCTATTTCGACTTGGGGATTTAGGGATTGAGAAACGTCCTATTCTGCATTTATATATTGCAAGCACATTCAAAGCATGGAACTTCTGTAGGGAGTTCTTTTTTGTATTTTTGCCAATAGTAGTTCCAAGTTTGGAACTAAGTTCGTATGGCAGTTAAAGAAGAAAAAAAAACATGCACTTGGAACTGCCCAAACCAATTGAAATTCGGATTTTATACCTGAGTTCGGATGTTGATGCGCCTATGTA
>JAULKJ010000006.1:462549-472970 GCA_032355405.1 Rubia balearica
TATATTTTTACATTGAATTTTTTTTGTATCAATTCTTTTATAAATTAATTGTATTAACCTCTCTCTCTGTAGTTCTTTTACTAATACTGACATTTTTTGAATCACCTCCTCTCTTTTCAATTTTTTTCACTTTATTTCTTTAATTATTTTTGTATTCATTTCTCCCTATATATTTCTTGAATTATTTTTCTTTACATTACTACAATCATTATCTTCCTCCCTATTATGCTATTAATTTCTCTCTTTATATTTTTGTATCATTTTATTTAAATACATTTTTATATTTAACATTTCTTGCATTCCCCTGTGATCTTAAAGAATCAATTTATCTCTTAAATATATATATATATTTATTTATCTCTACATTTCTCTTATTACTTATTTTTCATATATTTACATGTTTTTCGTAACTCCTCGTTTCTCCCCCTTTTTATCATCAATTTATCTCTGCAATACTTGATAAAGACCAATTTCATTTAATTATATTTTAATATTTATACTTTATAAGATGGAAAGAGACTCAACAATGTATTTTTCCGTCCATGTAGTAATGTTTAATGGATTTTTCTATTTATATAAATTATAGTAATTAAAAATATTAAACATGTTTTATTTTCCTAAACCTTTAAAAACATGTACTCTCTCTGTCACATACTAAACTGAACAATTACTATTTGACAGTTATGTTTCCATACATGTAGTAATGTTTAAAAAAATTAAATATTGTATTATATGGAGTATAAGTTAAAACAAGTAATAATGTGTATTTGAATGTGAAAATATAAAAAATACATTTTAATTTGTATTTGAATGAAGGAGTATGTAACTTAACTAATGCATTATATAAGTTAAAAAAGAGTGGCATGTCTATAAGTTATGGACAACCACCTGTTAGGAGATCTACTCTTACTTTTAAACCTGATTTATTAAGTATAAAAATATATTAAGGAGTAGATTTAGAACCTAATCTCCAACGACCTTGCAAGGTGGCTCTGGGTCTAAATCTATCAACTTAAACCCCTCCCTAGCATCTTTCTTTGGTGGCTAGCTGATGTGACTAATCCTATACTGATCCGCGTATACACCATATGATGAATAGCTGATGCGACTATCGCCGAACAATTATGGATATGGTGATGAATCAAGCATCAAAATGATGTTAACTATGCAGTATGCAACAGCCGACAAGCTGCTAATTGTGCCAACCAGAGAAACCTAACTTCTCAGCAACAGTTTAACAGCAAATACTGCGTTTAAATCGGTCAAACGCATTGGTCACACACGTTTCTGACGGCCCTTGCTCATGGGATCCTTGTTCACGGTGCTTCAGTGGATCTTCATCAAGATCAGGATAAAACATAGCAACACGGATAACTCGAGCAAATGTCGGCTGTCCAGAACTCGATTAAAAATGTGCTGCCACCTGTAATTTAACCAGGAGAGCTGCTGGTAAAGCCTGTTCACCACATTCTGAATGGTGATTAAGTGGGCCAGCATCTTTAACCAAGCCTCTTCTAATTTCTTAATAACCTAGAACAGATTGGTTTGGGTATAAAATCGTTACTGCAATGCAAGCATTAAGATCAAGACAGAATACTGCATGTATAAGCAGTGCAGCACAGCCCAACTTAAAAGAAACCTAAGACAGAGACACGAACTACAAACAATTGCAAGTACAAGTTTACTAATTCAAAGAAGTTTGTAAGGTCAACTTATGCTAAATCTAATCTTAAGGGCACTAATAATGTCCATTGTCCTGCTCCCAGCCCAAATCCAGGTACTAAAGTAGTTCAACCGCACCCACTTTTAACTGCCAACTCCTTAAAGAAAATAGACATTCATTTTAGTTCATTCAGCTACTCATGATTATTCCCGTTTAAGGCGGCAATGGTGAATGTTTGTCCTCACCAAACAAAACCATAATACCAGAGCAGTGAAATTCTCTTTCATTACTTAAATCTCTGTTTGTTTCTTATTATAAGAGTAAGCTGTACCCCTGAAAAGATTCCTCATGCAAGAAAAAACTAATGTTGCAGATACCTTGATACAGATGAACATAATATTTTATGTTTATTCTTCTCATTTTACTAAAACTTACAGCAAACAAGAATAGAAGTAGAAAATAAATCACTCCGACAGTTCATAAATACAAAACCAACAATGTAGAAATACAGTGAGCCGGATCTTTTTTTGAATTTCATGTCAACATGTCCTGAGATCATATCTGAAACATATCCTAGAAGCATTATTGCATGTTGTTGTGTGATCATCTGAAACATACCAATTTTCCTGACTGTTAATATCATTATTGCAAATTCATCCATTATTGCATGTTGTCGTTCATTTAAGACATTGTACAAGATATAATTAAGAAACTGTGTGATCATTTGAAGGATATATCATGTCAAAATATAGAAGATTTACACCGTAAAAAACATAGAAAAATTACAAGAAGAATTATCTAACTCTAGACATTAAACTTTCCTCAGGGGCAAGTTCTTCACCAAGCTTGGTAGGAACCTGAAGATGGTGGTCTGGTCTGGTTTCATATATTATGTGTCTCATGTAAGGCGAAGTTAGCTCAAATCAGTATCTATGAAAATACACATGTGTGAAACCGAACATACCGGTTTCCATGGTCTACAAAGTAGTTACTCTTTGGCAGGCCTGCATACAAGCCACATGAAAATCTCTCCCTTTCTACAGTAGAGTTTCGTCGACCGAAATTCCTTTTTTTTCCCTCCTTCATTCCACTTACATTTACCGGTCGCAGCGGCCTTCTCCTTCTTCGGCGATGCGACAGAAGCTTCGCTTCTTCAACGGCGGGATTGATCGGCCACTCCGTCCGTCCTCCGGCTTCCATTTTCGTTGTCATCAAACTTCTTTCTTAGGGTTTAAGCATTTCAGGAGCAACCAAAACCCCTATCGACGGTCCACTACACCGATAGCCGCTACCAGATCGGGACCGAATTTCAGGCAGGCGGGGCCCAAGCCCGATGGTTCTGGGCCCATTCCCAAGCGCTACACTTCGTCGTCCTCATCTTTCTCTGGGCCCGTCACGCCTATCCAGCCCACGGGCCTCATCACCTCCGGCCCATTGAGCTCCCGCGGCCGCGGCCTCTAGCAAGGCCAACTACGGCTCCGCCATCACCAACCTCGGCTTCGGCTCCAAGTACGGGTTTAGGGTTTCCAGGGCGGCAATGTGGCTGTTCGCGATAATGATGGTGATGGGGTTGCTGGTTGGGGCTTTTCTCATGGTGGCGGTGAAGAAGGCGGTGCTTCTGGTGGCGCTCGGCGCGGTGTTAAGCTCTGTTATGCTGGTGCTCTTATGGAACCTGGCGTACAAAAGGAGAGGTTTGATGGGGTATTTGAAGAAATACCCGGATGCTGAGCTCAGGGGCGCTGTGAATGGACAGTTCGTGAAGGTCACCGGGGTAAAACAAACTCGCTCTGTCATTGTTTTTACTAATACATGACCATGATTGTTTTATTGATGTTCTTATATGCATGTGATGATGGATTGTCATTGTATGGGATGGAAATGTTGTAGGATTGTTTATCTTGCTATGCGAATCCGGTATGTGTGTAGGGTAGCAGTGCAGAGTTTGAGCATTTAATTTTAGTTACTTGGAGTCGGGATGATGATCTTGTGGGTTTCTTGTGTTAGAAATGAATGTGTGCTGCTATGTGTTGATGTGAATGTTTTCAGCTGTTTATTCCTTGTCTTTCGTTCTTGATGATTTTGGCTGTAGTCGTAGTCACATGCTTCATATAGAGCTGTATGGATTTGCTAAAAAATGTGCACTGTATGAGGTTTTCAGGGGAACTTGGGGTAGCGTGGTCCATAATTCCTGTTTTTACCGAATCCTATTATCCTATGTCTACATGTTTTGGCAGATTCTTGTACTGACTCACTATACTGTCTCAGCATTGTAGATGGAGGTGAATTTGTTTCCTTTCTTGCTATCCTCAGAGATTCTGTATAGCTTGATGGTTGTTTGAACACTCAGCTAGAGCAATTTTTTGAGTTAAATGGCTGATAAAGTATTCTATATATAATTTCAAGTTCATTTTGATTAGTTTCATTTTTTGCAAATTTAGTTAGTATTTTTTAAAAAAAAAACTTGAGTGTCCTACTGATTGCACAGAATATGCACGGTATAAATTGCCTTCTCAGTTGATCTTTACTATTGAGATGGTTTAAGAGATTGTTTACTGAGCTGTATTTATTGCATGCCCTTTGTCTGATCTGCTTTTAAAAATATATAATTTATTCGTATGATCTTGCACATTTCATTGCACAGATTATTCTCAAATGTAAAGTATCAGTGTAATCTTGTTCAGTCAAATGCGGGATTCTGTATTCTTTCATAATATGGATTGCATAAACATTCTGTATTCTTCCTAAGACTTACGACTCTTTTAAAACTTCTCTATCTAGGTTGTTACGTGTGGAAGTATACCGCTTGAATCCTCCTTTCAGAAGGTGCCAAGATGCGTGTATACTTCGACTGAGCTGTACGAGTACAGAGGATGGGGTGGAACGCCTGCGAGTCCTACCCACCGTTACTTCACCTGGGGATGTAGAGCTTCCGAGGTTAGTTTCTCATTCGAGTTAATTTTCTCAAAATAATCGAATTAATGTGCTGCTACAAGGTTCTAACTGACTTCTGTTTTGCAGAAATATGTAGCCGACTTCTACATCTCAGACTTCCAATCCGGTCTGAGAGCTCTCGTGAAGGCCGGCTATGGAGCTAGAGTCACCCCACTGGTCGAGCCAACCACCGTGGTGGATGTTACAGTAGAGAACCGGGATTTATCTCCCAACTTTCTCCAGTGGCTTGCTGACAGGAGCCTCTCGACCGATGACCGGATCATGCGACTCAAAGAAGGGTAAATTCCAAATTCTGGTTGAACTTGACAGTTGAGATATAAATTTCAATTGCCTCAATTGGTTGTTCTTTTTGATACAGTTACATTCAAGAAGGAACCACTGTGAGTGTGATGGGGATGGTGAGTAGGCAGGACAATGTGGTGATGATAGTCCCGCCCACGGAGCCCATGTCCACCGGCTGCCAGTGGCTGCGCTGCCTTGTACCGACGTACGCGGAGGGGATAGTTGTGGCGTGCATGGAGCGTCCGACACCCAATGTAATCAGTGTCTGATTTCATCGGCAGTGATCCGCGGAGGTTCTGGTTTTAGCAGAAACCGATGATGCCTGAAGACAGAAGACCAGTGTTTATAGTTGTTAAAAGTCCAAGGATGATCTCGCTGTAGTGAGTGTAAATGTAAAAGTGAAAAGAACTCTGTTAAAATATATAAGTGCCTTGGATTTGAATAGAGATCCATCTTTTCAAAGGAGTAATTAGTAGTTGTTGATAGTTGAAATCCAGTATTTTAACCCTTGAAACTTCAGTTTTGTACATAAATTTTGGTATTGCAATTTTCAATTTTGTGCACATTTCTTGCACAGAATTTGCACATTTCTGCACAATGTCTGCACAGGACATTTTGTGCAACAAATTTAAACTGTAAATATTGGGCACGTTTTGTACACCATGTGAATTTGACTTGAGTATATATTCCCATGCCTATATTTATTTATCACTTAGAATTTCGCATCCGATTCTTAGATTTATTTACCAACCCACCCAAATTTAGATTGAATTGATTGTTTTGCTGCAACAATGTTGTAATTTACAGTGCAGTTTTGAGGTAATAATTTGGTTTTTGTAAGATGTTAATCGTCATTACAGAGACTAAAACATGGTAATGTTTCTGTAAGCACTCACATCATTTAAAGCCGTAAAACACTAATGGAGAATAATATTAAAACATCAATTTTTGACTCATTTCAAATCAAAAACACCAATTTTGCGCCTTCTTCGAAATGGTTATCATTTGGTTTAACACGTTATTTAAAGTATTTATCATTACTCTTGAGGACTTGAAATGATTACGATTGTATTATTTGGTTTGTCAAGTTATTTTAAGTGTTTATCATTGCTCATGAGGGATGTATGTAGAAGGCGGCTTCTCGTCAAAATTCATGATAATTGCCAATGACTACTAAGGTGGAACTCAATTCGAGATCGAGTTGTCTCTCATAAGCATGTACCTATATATTTCAATTAAAAATATTATATACAACTTATCTAAATCACAATGTGGTATTACAAAACAAAATTATAGAAGTTTTTCTGGTTTTGAACCTTCTGACCTCAATGAATTGAGTTGGATCGAACTTGAAACTAGAGCTCAACGAATCAAGCTTGAATGCGATCACACTCAGAAGATGAGTTCGTGCAGATCACAAACAATCGAAGTCGGAATGAATTTAATCAAGTCAATTTATGCCCAATTTTCTCTTTCAAACGTGATACTTTGAGCATTCATCCTTGGTCCGTTTTGAGAGTTTAAATAGTCGATTTTATAGTACTATTAAAGGAGAACCCAAAAACGAGATCTACCAACCTTATATTCGTTTGGTTCCCACTCAAAACTGTTGGAGCAAATCCTGTAATATTGCATTCTATAGAACATAAAAATCACGCTTGAATGATTGTGGTAGAACTTTTCTTGGATATCGATGTGAGTCGCGTTACGTACGCTTTTCTTAAAGAGTAATTCGACCCTATTACAGCCTTGGGTTACTCGAATTCTCCTCGAGGATAAAACAATTTAAATGCCCCCTTGGTCTAGGCTTGAAACAGGAGAAAGGTTTCGAGTGAAGTATTTTGGTTACTGAGTAAATATGAGAAAATTCTAAAATTTTCACTCGTGTTTCTGTGCATGCATGCGCATGTTTATATAAGAGATGTCCCGAGAAGATGCTACTCATCGTGGAATCTGTGGATTATAGGTCGGCATGCTTACGATGCACCATTATGATACAATTATAATATAACGCATCTTTCCACTTGAATATACAACACGTCTTTCCACTTGAATGATTACATTTTTCACATACAATATATCGTAGTTATCATAAATGAATTTTGAAACAATGCATCTTTCCACATAAATGATCATATTTTTCACATCCAATGTACCGTAGTTATCAAAATATGATCACATTTTCCACATCCAATGTACCGTAGTTACCAGAATTATAATGCACTCTGAAACGTACATCTTTCCACACCAGAATAAGATATGTTAGTAATCAAAATTCCAACCAACATAATTTAATACTTATCATAAAACCAGTAAACTCGTAGAAAGTTTATACAAGTATGCACTCCACACCACCAATCTTGTTTTAACATCCCGAACTCACAACTACTCGAATCAAATCATAATTAAATAACTTGTGTTTCTTAGAACACCAACAAAAACAACGCCCAAAAGTTGGCGAAATTCAACCTTTTAACCATTATTTTCCAACTTTTAACCATCATTTTCCAAGTTGAAACGAGAAAAGGCAAATGAAACGGAAAGAGGCCCCTTAAATAATCAATGCAAAACGTGGGGTGGGTTGAGCACAAATATTCTGCATGATAAATAACTTGGTGACACTTGGGCATTCTAACCAAACAAAGCACTTCACATTATTGCAAGTTCCGTATGGTGAGATCTTGGTAGGGTGGTATCGGAAAAAATCTCAACCAGACTACGAAAATGAAGAGGTGAAAATGCTAGTTGCTTGCGTAGGAAATAAAACTAAAGTCTTGACGGAATTCCTCCGGCGACTACCAGAGTTTCGCCGGTGATATAAGAAGCATCATCAGATGCCAAGAAAGATGCAGCAGCGGCCATGTCCTCCGTCTTTCCAAGTCTTTTGAGCAGCGTCTTATCCTCGATGGCATTTCTCTGAGCAACAAACCAATGTATCATTACAAAATCCAACAAAATTTAAGCAAGAACTGGTAGATGGAAAAGTAGGGATCTTACAATATCAGCATTAGTAGTAAGAAATTCGGCAAAGTGTGTGGGCACAAAGCCGGGAGCCACGCAGTTTACTCTAGTATTTGGTGCCATTTCAACAGCAAGAGCCTAAAGGAACATAATGTCAGATACAAAATTCATTGCAAACAAGCATTTAACTGGGTCAGCGGAAATGATTAACCTTGGTTAGCCCAAGAAGGGCCGTCTTGGTCACGCCATACATAGCCATGGAAGCCTGTGGTTGATAGGCAGCGATAGAGGAAATCAAAACTACAGCAGAACCCTTCTGTAAGTGGGGAGCTGCTTCCTGTCAAAACCATGGCCGAACCACAGTTTTAGTCTGAATCCTAATTCTTAGATTCACACTTTCACAGTACTATCAGACCAATTTATGAAGATGAACTTACTTGTAAAAGAAGGATAGAGCATTTCACGTTTACTTCCCAGAGCTTGTCGAGGACGGGCTCTTTAGTATCCACGATAGTATCAACTGTGGGGTTCGCAGCAGCGTTTGACACAAGAACATCGATCTTTCCATATTTCTGCAAGCAAATGAAACTAATTTAGGTGACAAAATGGAAAGGCACTGCTGAAATCCTGATTCATAATGGTGGAAGAGACTTCATCCACATGACATTAGCAAGACATAAGTTATGCCATATTTACCCCAATAAAAGCCGGCTGAAAACAATTCTAACCAATGAAACCTTTGAGATGTTGGTAGAAGACGCCAATCATGCAGTAGGCTAAACAGATGGCTAAAGAATGAAAGTAACAAAAAGGGATATGTCACGTATGTGTTCCAGATTCATAATGCCAGAAGATACTTCATCCACACAATTACATTAAAACATAACTTAAGCCATATTTTATCTAAGATAATCATACTCGTAAACATTCTTAATCTCGAAGACTTTCAAGAATTCAATATACTACAGATTCCTGTTAAGTGGCTATTGCATTCAAAAAACCATAGTAGGATATGCCAATCATACAAGTTAGCTCTCTCACTTCACATATACTCCAGACTACATATTACAGCCAATAGCAAATTACGTCTGATTGATAGAACCACTGCAAAACCATTATTTCCGACTGAAAACACAAGCCGCCTCACCTCCGAAAACTCATGACATGGGCTTATATTAGAAAATTATTCAGCACATCAAATGCATCTACCTTTTCTGATACAAGAGACCAATACAATGACACCCCAAATTATAAATAGCGCAGGCGAAAAATAAACTTCTTGCTCCTAATTTGTTTCAGGCTGCACCATGTAACGATCATACTACGAAGAAATTGTATTAAATCTTTTGCACGCATTGAAGATACCACAGTAAGAGATCTCAATCATACTAGTAAGCTCTCCTCACTTTACATATCCTAGGCATCAGCAAATTATGTCTGATTTATAGAACCAATATTAAACCACTTAAAACACGAACCGTATTAACTCCAGAAACTAGTGACAGGGGCTAATAACCGAAAACAATTCAGTGTATCAAATCAAATCATGACAACTCCATCGTGCAGCCAAAGGAAGATTTGGTGACATATTTAGCCGAACTTACACGATGAATTATAAAACAATTTCCATGATCATAATTAAAGCATAAAAAGATGAACTGCACCATCACCACAGCACAAAATATACAACTAAGCCATCTCAATTTCACTTCGAAAATAGAATCATTGCTAATTTTCTCAAGAAGTGTGAAAAGGGGCTTCAATACATTAAATTAGCTTCACCTGAACAGTCTTCTCTATCAAATTCTTCCTCTGTTGTGCACTTGACACATGGCACACAACTCCATAAACCTCAATCCCTCTTGCCTTCAGTTTCTCCACAGCCTCATCAACATTTACCTGCAACATACAAATCAACCGAATCCAATCAAACAAAACAAGCAAACTAAAAAAACCCATATAAGAGAAATTGAATAAACAACTAAAGTAAAAAATCAAAAAATTTAAAAAAAAAACAAGAAAAAACCTGTTTACGAGAAGAAATAACAACAGAGGCGCCTTCTAAACCCAGGCGCTCGGCGATGCCGAATCCGATCCCTTGAGTTGAAGCTGTGACGATCGCCACTTTCCCTTGAAATCTCTTCCCAAACTTCTCCATTTTTCTAATTTTGGAAAGTTCGGAGTTTTCAGTTTCAGACAAGAGCTGTATTTATGTCAGACGATGTCAATGGAGTATTGGGGTTCACACTAGAGCTGTATTTTCTTTGGACTTTTCCTTTTCCGGCAGTTTCACACTGGAAATCTAGATTGGAATGGATATGCTTAAGAATGATTAAGCTCACATCCCTCCTGTCATACTTTCTCATTTTACTCTATTCATTAATAATTTTTTAATTTTAATATTTTAAATTATATACAATAATAAAATAAAATTTATATATTTTAAAAATGTTTTACTCTCTCAGTCCCTTTTTTATTGTCTTACTTCACTATTCATCAATAAAGTTAATGTTGTTTGTATTGTAAAAATATATAAATTTATAAATGTGAAAAATATCACATG
>JAULKJ010000006.1:505915-522360 GCA_032355405.1 Rubia balearica
CAAAAATCTGCTCAAAACTGACTGTAAACATTAAGTGTTGGTGCTGGATTTTTTTTCCTTTTTCCATCTCTTTTTTTTTCTTCTTATTTTTTTTCTTTTTCCAGTACCAAATCACCATTTTAAATTATATTTTATTATCACTCTACTGCAATATGAAAAATCCGTCTTTCTCATGCAAAATACATGAATCACTTGCACTTTTCTCCCCCAAAGGAAGTTAATCATTTAATTTATACTTTGAATAATAATAGCATAATTACATGTTTTAAATTTATTATTCGTTTCAGTATGCTCCACTTGTTCTCAATATCTAAAGGAGAATATAAGTTTCTTATAGTGTCTGTTTTTTATTCGAGATGATTTTATATTAATGTATGGGGAGATGAATAGTTAAGTAAATTTTTAAAAATTGTACTAGAGAGTATTACATGTCATTTTCACCTTCCAAAAATTATACCCCTCCGTCTCATTTCAAACTGCAATTTAATTATTCATTTAGTTAAAACTTGCTATCTTTGACCCTAAAATTGAATTGGTACATATGTATAAATACTAATGTGTGATACATAGTTAAATTCGTTATAACATATATTATTAATATAAATTTTTTAATAAGTTTTAATTATGCTTAATGAAAGATATTAAGAATCAAATATTTTTCAATTCAAGTGGTGAAAGTCAAAGTGTGCATTTTGAAATGAGTCCTTGATTAAAAAAAAATCATTCGAACATTGTGATGAAGACTTATCATTCTCCTATGGTCCTACTTCATTTTTGGAGGATAGGTCGTACTCCCTCCGTCCCAGTTCAAACTGCACACTTTTTTATCAATTTTTTAAGATACATTTGAGCATAAATTTTAACTAGTATGTAGATACAAATATCATTGTGTGAGATATCATTGGATTCCCTGCATGATGTATTTTCTAAACATCAAATTTTAATACACCATTATTAACATAAATAAAGTTACCGTTGGTCAAACATGATATGAGAAAGTTGATCAAAAGTGTGCAATTTGAACCGAGATAGAGAGAGTACTTAACTTACTTGCATTTCCCAATTAAATAAATCATATTCCGAGGATCAGGAGATATGAATTTAGTTTGACCTTTCCCTTGAATTTTCAAATACTGAAATTTCTTCTTAACTTTATAGACGTCCTATAGCTTTAAGTTTCTTCTTGGGGTAGATGCTTGGAGCACTAGTTTAAATTGATTCTGAAAACAAAAGCATACATTTAAGAGAATTACCCTACATAGTTTTTTTTTTTGGGTCCAGTGTAGGTGATCTCGTGACTTCGACGTGATTTAAGTGACTTTTTATTGTTGATCGAAGAAATTTAGCACTTAACTTTTAAAACGGTCTCGAGTCAAAATACTATAACCACGGAATTGTTGCGACTCGATGGAGATTTCTCTAATCAACCCTGAAAACATGGAGGCAATGCAGTATCGTTCTGCTTCAAAACTAGGACAACTCTTACCCGTGACATTCCTCTATCATGTGACTTACAACGCTGAACAGAGAAATTTAGCAACAGAATTATAGAGTTGATGTAATCCAATGAAGACAATAAATTTGAAGACAATGGTCGAGTAGCAAATTGCCAATACAACATGTAGACTTTAATCAAGGAACTCCCCGATTGATAAATTCATTTGTGGAAAGCTACTCCACATTGTATGAGCTAAATGATGTGTTCAAATTTTAGTTAATTAGTTAAGAATTTGCGGTCCAAACCTAGAACAATAAGAATGAAAACACTTTTTTTTAAAATCAATTGTTCAACTACCCAATATATAGTATGTTTAACGAATGGCAATCTCAAAACATGGAAACCGTCCAGACCATATAATTATTCATAGCTTCCATGATGCAATTTAACTATTTATTTAATTTAAAAAATTTAACTTTAATCCTAAAATTGAATTGATATCTAAGTATAAATATTATTGTGTGATGCATTGTTCGATTCGTTGTAGCATATTTTTTTAAAATTTTAATTTTTCTTAATGAAAAATATTAATGATGAAATATTTTTTAATTAAACAGTAAAAATTCAAAAAGTGAATCTTGTATTGGAAGGAAGGGAGTACTATTAGTTTTACCTTCATACATTTTCCTCGTCAGTGTAATAAATAAAAAATAAAACTGTCATAAAAAAAGGCAGCTACGAAAGTGGAAAAAAAGACTGGTAAACAAACTTCCAATAATGTTCGAAGCGAAATCAAAACGCCGCAATAAAAGATGAACGGTTCGCGATGCTGTGCAGCAGCAATGTTGGAAAAAGTTTATACCACGATTATATTACTTGCTTGCTTAGTCAGAAGTTCATCATCCTTCTCACGCTATTAAAAATATATATTTAACCGTTAATATATTTATATACTTATAATATGATAAATAAAAAATTAATACTTAAATTTATTTGTTATGATTAATTAAACAATACCACATATAATAATATTATATATAACATATGTAGTTATAATTTTTTATAGACAATAATATCAAATAATAATTAGTGTAATTTGATCTGGGACTGGGGAATAAGTTCACTTCCAAGTTGAATCACACGTGCCTTTTTCTCACCTCTTTCTAATAAAAGCAATAGAACAAGAATTTTCCAAGCATAAAATTTCGAGATACTAAATTCGTGCACTTGCACATGAAGGATCCTGAGATTTAGACCACATTATTTAATTTAATTATGTATTAATACTTTGTTGGTATGCCTTGAATACGTATTAGCCGCTTCGACAAGTTGGTACGGGGATCTCGCTGCCCCAGTCAGCGAATCGGGGGGTCCAGAGGGCGGAGCGCATCCTGACCTGGGGGTCGGGGACAGTATAGCATGTCCGCTGTTTGGGCTGTTATTAGTTTGTGCCAAAATGTTTCTGGGCCCAGAGCCTCAAGGTTTACGGTGGAGATGGATATATATAGTGCTTTATCCTTTTATTGTAACTCTAAGAAATAGGATTGATAGAAAGTAGGAAATCTATACTTTTGGCATTTTCTCTCTAGTGTAATCCGATCTTGGTCGGCCGTGGACGTAGCCAATTGGTGAACCACGTAAAATTTTTCTCTTTATTTTCTTCGTTTATTTTTTCTCGGGTATTCCGCACAACATACTTAATTATTTAAGTTTTGGTCTATTATTGTTATTTATGAATATATTTACTTTTAGTTTAATTCAGTAAAAAATCACTTGGAGAAAAAGAAAATAAGGCTTTAGAGTAATCATGGAATGTAACCTTTATCATCTATTTCATACTCCCTCCGTCCCAAAGAAAATGACACATTTTTCAGTCAATTTTCTCACACCATATTTGATCATAAATTTCTATTAGTATATATAGACCCTAATATCATCATGTGAGATATTGTTAGACTCCTAGGTCGACGTAATTTCTAAATATCAAATTTTAATGTGCCATTAATATCCGTAATTAAAGTAATTGATGGTCAAACATGATCTGAGAAAGTTGACCAAAAAGTGTGCCCATTTCTCTGGGACGGAGGTAGTATTTATTATACTCCATTTAAAATACTTATAAGTCTGTAATTCACATTAAAAGACCCTTAACTCAGATATCAATATTGTATAATAACTTCTCTTGACAAACCATATTAATATTAAATCACCCAATCCAAACCCATTGCAGCACTAAATACCGCATATAATAACAACAAACTTATTAATTAACATTAAACCAACTAAATACTAAGATATTACTTTAGCAGAATGCTGAACACTCAATCGGCAACACTGGATTGGGCCATCTCAAACTGTTGCAATTGGGCCCAACCTGGGTACGGTTTCGACGGCCTTCATGGCCTCAAACCTGGGCTCCTTGGCCTGGAACTTGAGCCCAGCGTAGAGCTTCATGTAATCCTCGAACACAAACTTTGGGTAGATTTCGTTCTCCTTTGCCTCTTTCTCCACCAACGCCGTCGCCGGAAAGATCACGGCGTCGCTTCCCGGATTGTAGAATGATGCCAATGACATCCTGTTCCCGTCCGGCTGTGCAATCACACGGTGCATCACGCTCTTGTACTTCCCATTCGTGATCACCTGTAACGTTTACATTAACACATCTTTTTTAAAAAAAGAATAAGGCAATACTTTAAAATAAGAGCCCATTATGTAATCTTGTAATATGGATCGTGATTTATAACACGTCATATCAATCATTGAGACCAAAATTACAACTTGTGATTGTGGTGGGCAAGAGTGGGGACTCATGAATAATACTATGACTTCTTGGTTTTCGATTTATAAGAAAATTTTATAATATAAAAAACGGTATTACAAACAGAACTTGTCGGTCAACTACTTCATGTTAACGCGTCCACAAGTTAAAAGAATAGATTAGTACTTTAAAATAAGAAATAAGTTTGTAATATACAATAATGAGCGTGCTTCATAATATGTCATTTCAATTATTGAACCCACCCTACCATATTTCCTTATCCGGTCCAAAATTAAAGCTTGTGATAGTGCCCGGCAAGAGTGGGACTCTTGTCAACACGCTATGACATGGTCACGTTTTATGCAGGACCTAGAACACGAAAAATGTTTCTGGTGATAAAAACAGTATTGCAAACAGAACTCTTATTACCTCAAGTTGATCTCCGATGTTGATGACGATGGAGTGGCGGGTGGGTGGGACATCCACCCACTCCTCATCCTTGAGGAGCTGAAGGCCACTGACCTTATCATCCTGGAAGAGGAGGATGATGCCACCAGCATCAGTGTGTGCCCTAAGGCCCTTGATAAGGTCAGGTTTAGGGCATGGAGGGTAGTTACTGACTTTGGTGCCGAAAGTTGGCCCTTTGGACCCATAAAAGGCCTTCTGAAGGTACCCTTTCTCAAGGCCAAGGTTCTCACACAGCAAGTCCAGTAGGTACTCTGCCAGTTTCTCAATCTGTGAAGCAAACTCCTTCATAACTTTCCTGTTCAAATATTTGGTACAGAACAATCAGATTGTGGTCCTAGTCCCACTCAGTAGGTAAGATCTACCCTATATAGTATGACTATTTCCCAGATTTTGGGGAAAATAAGTCTTGTTCACACCTCAACAAATTTTACTTTCTTACAACAAGGACCAAACAAACGCAACAGTTTCTTACTATGTTTTTGCAAAATTTAGAAACTTACATTTGAATGGAAGAACACGTTACAAATGTACCAAGATAATAACAATACTCAAATAGATAGACAGATAATAACTGTAGATAAAAAATTGTTGGGACGAATTCAACAATATCACATATGATAATATGACTGCTCATATATCTATTCAAATATACAGTTAAATTTTGATGGAGAATAGTGCCCGAAAAACAAGTGGACGGACGGAGGGAGTAGTTATTAACCTGTATTCACCGTCGAGATCAGGGACTTCGGAGATGTTGGAAACGGGACGATGGCGCAAGAAGAAAGTGCTCTCCCAGTCGAGATCATCGATCTCGCTTTGAACAGCTTCCAAACCTTTGCTCTCCACCATTTCCTTAAACCTTTGCTCCATACATTTCTTGTAATGCTCCTTAGTTAGCCTCTCCACAGTGTCCATGAACTCCGGGCTTATCCCATGATTCAAAACCTAGTTACCACAAAACGTCAACTGATCAGCTGATGAACAGGTAAAAAAACAAAACGACAGCTCTGATACCACTTGTTAGAACCCCGAGTTCGGGTTTAGAAGTGATCATACCTCAAAGAAGCCCCAATTCTCACAAGCATCCTTGATGATCTCCATGGTTGAAGCCCTTTCCTCACCATTGAGCTTCTCCATGTTGATGATTGGGAATGTTGAAGCCATTTTTTTGTTGTTGGTTGGTTTGATTTCTTTCTCAAGAGTTTTTTTTATGTGTTTTGTATTTTTGGTGCTACGAAAGTATGTGAAGAGTGGAGGGGTATTTATAGGCATTTAAAGGTGAAAGCAAAAGATAAGAAAGAATCGATTGGATGATGGTGTTAGAAAACCAAATCTAAGGATTATTAATTTATTTAATTACATGGAGATCAAATCTAAGGATTATGCAATAATTTTTTTTATGTGTTTGCCATCTTTATTACTTTTAGTTTCCTTGAAGGAAGAAGCTAAAAGGGGGAATAATGGAATATAGCCGACTCAAATAAAAACAAAGATGATTTTATGTGTTAATTATGACAATTAGGAGTTTATTAATGCATTTTGTTTAAAAGTATACAGTTTTAGAATCATTAAAATATATTATATACTTTTGAAAACGGAATGGTATAAAATAATGCTTAAATCTAGGGTTGCCTATCGAAATGTAACACTTGAAATTCTATAATTTCACAATGGTGAACATTCATAGTTTAAAATAATTTATATCACTATCATATATTAATTTGAGTGGCATGTATATTTGAGTAGGATGAGGAATCGGACAAAACATAAGTCCCTATAAACGGGACAACACAAAGCGCGTGGCGGTTCTATAGTGCTCGAATCCTCTCACACCACAAAATACTATTGACAATCGATAATTCTTAACACGCTAAACTATCGACTCGAATCTACCCATTTCAACCCGACCAGAATTCCCACCCTATCATATAATGTGAATATAAATGTAAGTGGGAACAAAAACTCGTGGAGCAATGAATGGACCCCTACTACACCGGACCACCATATAAGTTTGGCAACAGCTTGCTCTTTGATCCAATCTCAATAGTCACTCTCCCACTCTCGACTGTACACTACAATAATAGTGACTTCACTTTATTTATTTTATATTTTATATTTTCTTCTCCCTAATTTCTTTGCTCTGCGACCAAATTATTTTGGAAATTAAAGGCTGCTGCGTTCTACTTTTCTTGGTGCACGCCGATTTCTTTATCGTGGAAATGACATGTTTACCTTTCAAGACAAATGGCCGCGTGTAAAAAATGTCGGTCAAGCTAATAAGGGAGTATTCTTATATTTTTTACAAATGCGATAAGAAAAGTATAAATTAAAATAATATAATCAAATTTTAATAATAAATTTTAGTTCAAATTAAAATTAGTTATAATTAAAATATTTATTGGGATAGGTAAAGATAAAAAAAACTTATATAAGAATTGAAAAATATATGTTTTCACTTTTATTTTTCATTTTCTGGGGTTATCTTTGACTGCTAGAGTGTTTTAGTACTCCCCCGTTTCTCTATTTGCGACACCATAGATATAAGTGATTGAATTTATGTGAAGAAAATGAATGGATGAAATTAAATGTAGAAAGTAAAAAATAGGATGAGTGAAAGAAATTGAAGGAATCTTGCCTAAATGAAAAGTGTGTTATTTAGAATATATATATATATATTGAAAAGATAAGTGTGCCACAAATAGATAAATGAACGGAATACTAGTGTTCAAAGTCCAGGGCGCACAATTAGGTAAGTGATGACATGACCTTTACTGATGAAATTATAGACTTGAAGTTTTAAAAATGTTTAAATTGACGTGTTAGTTTAGTTAATCACACATCGTTTGTTAAACCAACTAATTATTTTAACTTATCAGTAATTATACAGCCTCCTTGTCCATTTTTCTTTATCTGAGAGTAAGCTGTAATTTTGATAATGGATGAATGGCAAAGTTTGGGGTTGAAGAATCATAGAGAACTAAAAAAAATAGTTGTAATATTAAAATTTATTATGAAACGTGCAGTAGTTATAAGTTTATGCAAATTTGAAATTTTTATCTTAATTTCATCTAATTTACAATTTAAATTTTGATTTTTCCATAACTTATGAAAATAGTGTGTTTCACGAGACAGACTCCTGATGAATCGATCGCAAAATTTAAATTAAACGGAATTTTAATTGTAATCATTACCGTTAATATATAGTAATAGAGGTTTATATATTTAATTGATATTTTAATATAAATTTACAATTTTAAAAATAATTTATTCATTTTTAGACTGAATTTTAATTTTAAAACATGTTTTTTCGAAAAAAAAATACAAGAGCACAAACTAGAGATTCAATCGTGCTCAATATTTTATTCGTTTTTTAAAATTTGTATTATTGCACCAAATCTTCATTTAAATCTCAATTGAGTAAAATATTTTTAATATTTTTTTTTTGCTGTTGTATTAGCTCGTGCCATTATCTGAGACGAAATTCACACACACGACTTGTCTATAAGCATGAACATCTCTTCAAAACAAACACATTAACATCAATTCTCTGGCCCTTTTTTTTCTTCCAATCTTCTTTTCCCGATTCTCTGTAAACAACAATTTTTTCAATTGATATACTTTTAATGTTTAATGTGATTAAATAAGTATGGATATGTTTCTATATATTAGTATTGTTTTTCGACCTGATGGCTTAGATTGATGTGTCTATTATGATCATTTAATATAATTGTCACGTCGATGTATTTTGTCCGATCTAATTTTACAGATTATGTGTTCCTGATTTTGTTTGTGTTTCTTTATTATGTGTTTCATCCCCAATATGTGTTTTTCAATATGTTTACAGTTTGGACAATATAGATCGTGTTTTGGATTAAGATCAAGTGGTTTTACAACTGTTGTAGATCCCTGTTTGGCACAGTGATATCGATACCGATACACTCCTCTTCACCAAGTGTTCATATTTTTGCGAAAGCGGGTTAATATCCCTGAGAGAGATGTTACAGTTATTTATTGGATCTCTGATTTGTAATACTACAAACGATCAGTTTGGTTGACATGTAATTTGAATATCCTTACAACAGATTGGATATTGCTAGAGTTTAGTTAGGTTGAATGTCAATTCCACCAATTGTAATCGCCGTTGGACGTTTTTCCCAGTATTTTGGAATGATTGATTTTTATTTTTAAAAAAACACATTAACATCAATTCGTCCAACTATTCGAGAAAAATAAAATTGTGTTTATTATGAACTTTTTAAAAGTTTGAGAGCTTTCCAGGAAATAAACCAAAATTTATAAAATGCGCACATTTAAAAACAAAAATTGAGGTGGAGATTAATTAATTAATTGTTCACGTCTTCGAAGTTTCCTTCCATCTACCTTGAGTATTTTTCTTTCATCAAACTTCGTCGTTATTGTGGAAAATTAGGAGTCCAGATTTAGACTGTCAATCAATTGCAATTCTTAATTTCTTGTGAACCCGAAATTCCATGACAATTCAACATGTGCGTTTTTAAATGTGCAATGTCTAGACGTGAGGAAGTCGTTTGGAAGCCGTGAAAGCTCATTGATTATTCAATCAGCTTGTGAAATAATTTCATAGTATTGTTATCAATTAAAACTACTTTCTATTTGAAATTTTCTAAAGATGTGTCAAATAAATTCCTAACTTTATAAGCTACGGTAAGTATTGTATTTGTAAATTTAAAAATCTATTTTATTACTGAAATATGAGTTTGAATTATTTTTAATTACGACAGGCGACCTGCCCATACATTTATGGACATGTCATTGCATTTTTTTTCCACTTATGCGCTGCATTTGTTAAATTACATTTATAAATTTATAAAATGCATAACTTGTACTAAATTTATAAATTAAAAATCATATTTTTATTTTATTTTTCCCATTCAAATGCACTTTATTAATTGTTTTACATTTTAAAATACAATACTTAAGTTTTATATTAAAAAAATTACAACATTAAATGTTTAAAAATTAGAGTATAAGCGTATTGATAGACCATATTTTCTGAGATTTTTTCTTTAATTATTATTATAGACTTACCATGTGTTTTATTTTTTGACAAAAAATTTTCAATTTCATCGACTTTGACAAATTTTTTTCTTTCTAAATTCAATTTTATCGTAAATACTAACCAAAGAAATGGAAGGAGTGAAAAACAATTATTTTGGTGGTTGAGCTGACATGCTTGACATATTTGTTCCCATTTCGCATACAGTAAAATTGAATTGGAGAAGTTGGAAATTCAAATCATAATCATTAGGCATAAGTAGCCAAATTTTCAATGATTTTGAAACAGAATTTGCCTGCAAATTAGCTTTGATCTGTTCGTAAACAAGGACTTTGTCAAATGTTGAAGTACACCGCACGAGGGGTCTATTATTATTCGTAGGGTACCCTAAATCAATTGGTTTTGCAACTTGGATTAATAGGGTAACTAAATATTATTATTCGGTTATCTTCTCAAATTATTATGGCAAGCTTACCTTAACCTATGTACAGTATTAATATTGTCGTACGCCATTTAAATGGTTTCTAATTACAAAATGGCCAATATAATAATGAGTCTGTTCCTTGAAAACCGATATTTTTATAAGTCACGATAAAAATTAAGATTTAAACTGCAAAATTGTACGAAATTAAGATAAAATTTCCATCTTGTATTAATCGGGTCATAAACTTATAACCATTGCATGTCGCAATAATAAATTTTTAATATTGCAACTATAATCTTTTACTTTTTTTATAATTCTAATTCAACCTCATTTTTCCTTACGCCTATTCCCAAAACTTTGCCATGTATAATTTAAAATCTTATTTTAAATTTATTTGATAAATGTACACACTTGTTGGTCCTATTATTTTTTAAAAATTTGAACATTCGTTAGGATGAGCGGAGGGTATATATAGGCTCCTCAAACCTTAATGTAACCAAAAGAACATTACAGTGAAAGCTACAATCCATCCAAAATAACTTTGGATATAAACAAAAGGAAAGGATTGATCGTAAAGATGTGGATAGAAGAAGTTCAATGACCGTGATTCCACATGTACATCCTCTACCCCTGTGTCTAATGTAATGTGGTCAGACCGCGATTTAACTTCTAGAATTCAATATAAGAAAAAAGACATGTTAAGACAGTAAATCCCTATTTATCTGCTACTGCATTGTGTATCTTAAATGAGGAAAAAGAGAGTCCCTCCTTGTCAAAAAGAGAAAATATTGGTCCTATTGTAGTATATACAACAGATTATTACATCGAAGAGATATATATTATGAAATTGTGTGGTTTTAAATTATTTTTAAATTAATCAATTAAAATTACTACTAAAGCGTACAAATTTTCATTACAAAAGAGCATCACTAATTTTTTTTGGAAACATTTATTTGATTATTGAATAGTGATAATTTATTTTTCAATTAACCACGAGATTATAGTGACTACAATTATCGCAACTGAGATTAGAGATGAGAAACGATTCATAATAAATGAATTTAGTAACGAATCATCAACAAGCTACTTAGCTGAGATCATTTATCAACGGCTTTGTAATAATACGTTTTTTTCATTAAAATGTTTTTGCGACTACTTTAGGACTTTAGCGATGGCTTTCGCTTGTCATTTTATACCATTTCTTTTAATGTGGAGAAAAATAGTTTTAAAAAATTGTTAATAGTTTTTGTTTAAAAAAGCACTAAACACAAATTTTGTTGTTATAACTCACGCTTCATTAATACTCCATCCGTCCCAACAAAAATGACATATTTACTTTTTTCAAGTTAAATTTTGCAAACTTTGACCGTAATTATATATTAATATATATATATATATAATAAAAATATCAGGTGCCATGTTGTTAGATTTATCTTTAACATTTATTTTCTAAATATTATTTTTTTTACGCAAAATTATTGCGTGTAGTTAGAGATATAGTTGGTCAAACATGATCATTGAATACCGTGAAAAAGTAAATTTATCATATTCTCTGAGACAGAGGGAGTATTAGTTTTATTTACTATTCACATAGTGCATTGTTTTTTTTCATCTTTTCTTTTCTCACTTGCTTTTGTAGACATGCATAATCACTTGCTTTTGTTGCAATGCGTGTTCACCGAACAAATTTTGGCCTTTAGCCTTTAGGGTAATTTGCATGGGTGGATAAAGGTGTACCACAAGTTCACACGAAATAAATCACAGTTAATTATAAAAAGGGATGTAAGATATTAATTAATCAATGTTAATTTATAGTGTACCTCTTTATTTAATTTTGTGTTATATACAATCCATATTTTACTTGTTACAGGTTGTATTTATTTTCACATTATAAATACATTCCCAACCTTTTCAAATTACGAATACATAAATAAATTTCTAATTACCTTAGGAAAATTTTATGGTATCTTAGGGTATCATGGACACTGTATCCCCGGGATATTTTGTGTATACCTAACTGTAAAAATGTGTAAATAGTTGTGTGAGAGTGTGCAGTATTAGGATTTTATTGTGAATACTGTGTAAATATTGTAATGCACATTTTATAGTATTGAAATGTACTATCTCCAGCGATATCAAGGTTACGAGGGGTACTTCTTCGTTTTATATTATTTTTCTACGTTAAAATTTTCTTTTCAGGTAAGCTTTTATTTGCTTTTTCATCATTGGGGTAGTTTAAAAAACTAGGTCTATTTTGCTGAAATATTTAGTAGTGTTTGTTCTCTGACAATTCTAAATCTTTTCGACGGCTCCTTTTTCTTGGTCAAACCTAGTTGGCTTCTAATCTGGTCTATATCAGTATAGGAGAAATCCGAGTCAAGATAGTTACACCAATTCACCTTTGGCGATTCCGCTCATAATTTACAGTCCAATTTGTAGATCGAGCAAGTTGAAAAATCTTTGACTGATCAACTTGTGTTGTGTTAGGATTTCCGTACCCTCTCTTGAGTTTACTTACAGCTACTAAAGACTTTTTTGGTGGCCAAAATGACCGGGGGTCATCTCCTACGTTCTATAAAGGACTTTAATTTGATGGAGATGAACCGAATCTTTCATCAGGAGTTGTTCATTTTTGTTTTGGTTGCTTTAGAGCTTGACCAATACAGTTTTTTTGGATACAAATGAGAAGGTAGCTCATATTTGAATACTGTGATAGCCTTCTAGTGATTTGAGCCGAATTAGTCGGAAGTGGACACAGTGTTTTGACCATTTATCTTACTATGTACCCCTTTCAATTTATTTATACATAAAGGATTCAAACTTGTAATTTAATTTTTAACGCCTTTATGATACCCCTTCGAAGCAACTAATGTAAGCGTTCGGGTAATTTAGCCAACTTTTGGCAACATATGACTTTTAAAATAGTATTAAAATGTGCATGCATACAGGTATAAGAATTAATTATCTTCAATTTGCACAAGATACTCAACTACAACCTATTATAGTGTTTGATTAGAAACTACTTTTTAAAACTTTTATATGAGGTTGGTTGTGCATCCCTCAAATCCTACCTCTCGGATTTTTTTTGGGAAACGATTTATAGTATTCGATCTAACTATAACAATTTTAAATTTTCACATCTATGAAATGTAATTACAGTGTTAGTTTAAGGTAATAATATTTTATTTATTTAGATTACGTACATTGTTGTTCTTATAACACTTACGCTTCACCACCAACGAACTACCACCATTAAAATTAGATTCAGCATGATTGCACTTTAAGTTGGGAAACCATAGTGAGGTTTGCCACATAAGTTAGAACCATCCACCTGTAAATTGAGAAATAAGAGCGGAAACTACTAACACAATTCACAACGCTAGGTAATCCCCGTGAAATTACTAAAATTCGTAATGGAAACTACTGCCACAATCCTACAACCTTGGTAACCATTATCAAGAATTGCGAAAATGACAAGTAATTCCAGTTAAGAAATTACTCTAAAATTGTCATCAAAGTCGATACGACCACGACCTCACATTCATTGTCCATCTACATGTTGGGAACTACAATGGGGACCAGTAGCACGCTCTCACAACGCTAGGTAATCCCTATCAAAATTGCAAAAGGTTTTGTTAAAATCTATAAAAAAAATTACTCTAAAATTTGCAACTAAAGTTGGAAGCTTTATGATTAGACCTTCATCGCCCACTTAAGGGTTGAAAAACCACCACAGGGACAACCAATGCGGTAAAAAAAGTATTCTAAATACACAGCAAGAATCACTTACACACAGTCTCATAATGTTAGATAACCCCATCGAGATAATACTTTGATATTCGTAATTTTTTTATAAAGGTGGATTGAATCCTGACCTTTTTCTTATAGAGAACATGGTTTACCGAGTTCACTCTTAACGTAAACTTGTTAATTTTAAAAAGTGATTAACTCTTAATTGAAAGACACAAACTTTACGAGTTAGTATTTTTTTAATACAAACAATTTATATTAATGCTAGGTGCGCGCGTTATCTTTAGGAAACCATGTCACGCGGTCTCCTTAATTTCATGTCACTCTCACTGACCTCAATTAGTTTCATGCATGTATTATATTTTAAATCACCCACATTAATAGTTCTTTTTTTAAAAAAAATTAATCATGAAACTAAAATAGCATACTACTATGATATTATCTTGTTAATGTTATTATATACTTCTTTAGAATATATTATTATAAAATTAATTATAAATGATTAAAAAAATTGTTGTGCAAAATTAAAATACGAAAACTGCATCACTGAAAAATACTGAGAATTGGACGAGTTGATTTTTACTCTCTATTGTTACTGCATTATCTTGATTTATAGGAAGGTTAATTTGTTATTTATACTCCTATAACAATTTTAAAAAAAACTTAGAAGTGAGTGTATAACCAACTCTTATTGAAGAAACGTTTATAAATGCAGAAAATAATAGTATGGCATTTCACTTTGCCACACAAAGACCCGACATTAGTGGTCTAATTTTATCCTTGTTATCTTACATTTTTTTTCTTTTTATGCATGATTTGAATTGAATTATATTGGAATAAATTAAAAGAATATAACTAAAATTAAATTAAATATATATTTTACATGTCAATATCATAGCTAGGATTGATACTAATAAAATAAAGTTATGTAAATTGAAATGAATTTAAATAAATTGAACCAAATTTAATTAAAGTAATATGACTATTGATTTTGATTGAATTGAATCTGAAATGCAGTTAAATTTAAAAAAAAAAGTGGTGTAAGATCATAAACTAAGGTCAATTATTTTTTGCACAAAAGAACTTTTTTGTTAATTTGGATTACATAGAAAAGTGAGGATACCCTTAGATTATATATTTATTTTCTTAAATGGGGCATTTTATATAGAGTTAAAAACAAATGGGTGCTAACTTGATCCCAAAGAGAAGATTATATGACAACTGACAAGTGACAAGTACCAACAAATTGACAAAGCATCCCATATTGATTGGGTAATCAATTTAGGAAAATACAACTTAGGGTTGGATTTGGAGTGTAGCACTAGAGAAAAGATGAATGGAGAACACAAGAAGTTAGATGGTGTTAATGTACGTACTTGCTATATAGTCTTAGGTTCTATGAACTTCAAATTGTGTGGATGTCGTACAATATACTTTGGTCCCTCATTGCACTAATGATGATCAAAAGCCGGTTTAGCAGCTTCATGTAGTACCTCCCTCCCGACTCTATTCGCATCACAGTCATTATTACACTGTTTAAAAAACATGTTTGACCGTTAACATATTTGCCTACGTATAACAACGGTAAGTAAAAAAGTTGATATGTAAAAGCAACTTGTTACGATGAATTCAACAATATCATCTGTAATAATATTGATATTCATATATTTATATAAATATGAGGTCAAAGTTTAATAAAAAGTAATATCTGAAAATTAAGTGTGCAAATTGAACTTGAACGAATGAATTATTTGTGATCTTGATTGAATTCTTGCTTCCTAATGCTATCCTAGGAACATCTCATTAATTCTTCCTTAGTGGACTAGAATTGATAGATGGTTACTCCCACTACTTTGTGGAGTCAGGCCATTTTTAGTATGATTACTTTTTTGACTTTCTTGGAATAAAATAAATTGTTTTATACAACGATTGTATCACGTAAGATAATGTAGCTTGAAAAGTTCAAAAGACATTTATATAATCGGTCTAGTGATTAAGTGTGTGATTAAATAGTTCAATAGTTTTTGGTTTGAATCATAACAACTGCAGCGTAGCAATTTCGATGTGTAAGAACGTTCTTGAGAATGTCCGAAAGTAATCGCCAATCATACTAGATCATAGTGTTGGGATAACGGGATTTCGAATGTGAGAAATTTCACTCTTCTCCCATAAATTAACTAAAGTGATGTGATTGTATATTTTTAAATCGAACCTCCTATAAAAGAGAAAATGACGTATAAACTATTATATACGGATATAGTATGATTGATTGGCTAGTGTTAAATATATGGAATAATTTCTCAAACACTACAGATGAATAGTGAAATTCCGCTTTTGTGAAATTCTAGGGGTTAACGTTACTAAAACTTGTCGAACTTCCATTTATTGAGATGGACTAACTGAGTCAAATGATCAGATTCGTTAACTACCAAATTTGCAGATTTCGTTAGTTCCACCGATTCATGCTTGTTGGGAAATCAACTACACCCATTCAAGCTGCACACTTTGAATTTGACCGTTGATTTTAAAAATATTCGATCCTTAATATGTTTCATTAAGAATGATAAAAACT
>JAULKJ010000006.1:625729-636744 GCA_032355405.1 Rubia balearica
TTGGAAAAGACCACATTAAAGTAGACCATAAGTTGGTACCTAGTTGTAGCTTCCACCACAATTTGATAGAGAAAGTATCTATGATAGCAAAGAAATCTCTCACCTGTAAACCATTTTCCATGTATGGGTAGCTAATTCCCTCCCAACCTTTCCAATGCCTTTTTGAGTTCCATCTTTGTCTACACCCCAAATAAAATCTAGCCTTAATTGTTCAATTCTATGAATAACAGCAGCAATTGGTACCATAACACATCATGTATGCTATGGGATTGTAGCCAGAACATGTTTAACAAGAGTTACTCTATCAACTTGATTAAGAGTTTTTGAGTTCCAGTTTTTTATCCTAGCATTCATTTTCTCTATCAGTGGTTGAAAATAAACATTAAGCTTTCTCCCTTTGAAGATAGTAACTCCCAAATAGCTAAAAATGGAGGAGCCTTGTGTCATTTTTGTGACATTAATGACCCTGTCTACAGTAGCTCTGCTAGTTTTATTTCCCACATAAAAGGCACTCTTGCTATAAGTAACCCTTTGTCCAGTCCCTTTCTCATAAATGGTTAAGAATTGCAAAACATTTTTGAGGGATTTAGTTGTTTCCTTGAGGAAAATTATAGTATTATAAACATAGGATACATGTGAAATCCTAGCCATCCCTGGAATGTGAAAAAGATCTAGAAGATTATTTGCAAACATACATTTCAATCCCCTATTAAGAACCTCATTGATAAGGTTAAAAAGAACAGGAGAAAATGAGTCTCCTTGATTTAGTCCTCTTGATGCTTTGAAAAATCCATTAATAAAAAATAAAAATATGCTGCTGATATGTTAGATAGAATAATTTTGACAAAATGTCCATGAAACCCCATCTTCAACATTAGAGAATTCAGCATCGTCCAAGAAACTCTATCAAAAGCTTTGGTTATGTCAATCTTAGCTATGAGATTCAGTGATTGATTTCTCTTATCTAACATTCTATCCATCTCTTGCATTATGAGGATGTTATCTTTTCTCTCTCTACCAGGAATGAATGCACTCTGTTCCACAGATATACACTTATCAATTACCTTTAAAATTCTGACCACCCGAATCTTTGAGCAGATTTTATTAATAAAATTGGACAATGATACAGGCCTACAATCCGATAATGTAGCTGGGGTGGATATTTCTGGTTTGAGGTATATAAGAGTACTTGAAATGATGGTTGGGATAGGAACTGTACGGAAGAACTCTTGGACAGCATTAAGCATATATGTTTTGATGATATCCCAAGCATACCTATAAAAGAATCCAGGATGTCCGTCTGGCCCTGCTGCACTATATGGCTTAAGGCTAAAAACTATCCAAGTAACGATCAAGACCCCTTTCATTTCATAAATAACCAAATAAACGTCATGCAGAGGTCAACCCAAATTTATCAAAACAAATGGCACCACGAGACAACTAACATAGGGAGATGCATAAAATAATTCCCAGTAACCATCAACATCAATTTCATTCCATATATAATCAAATAAATCAACACGAATAGGCTAGAAAAAATAACAAACACAAATGGCACCAACTAGCCAGAATTAAAATAAAAGTAGGGTAACACAGGATATAACTCATTTTGCGAAAAATTGTCTTCAGAACTTGTTCTTATTCCAAAGCTTAGGAAGATGTAAATTTCATTTTGTACATTAGGGTTTTCCACATAATTTACCTTTTCCAATGTCCACTACTCACAGGGTAACCGTGTTAGCAACATAAGGCCTGCAATATGAATAACTATGTTCATCTCCCGGAGAATTTCAAAAGAAATTGTCCAAAACCAGTTGGTTAACACAAATGGTTTAGAGGGGTAGTATTGTCCTTTTACTTATTTTCATGTTTATTCCCTATAATGTCCTTATTTGGTTTGTTTGACTTTTTGTGCCTGCTTTGTGTATCCCATTCGGTCTCAGAAACTTGGCTCACGTTTCTTGATCCCGTGTCAACATCTCCACGTTCCTCCGCGCCAGGTGGCT
This sequence comes from Rubia balearica, assembly GCA_032355405.1. Taxonomy (NCBI): domain Eukaryota; kingdom Viridiplantae; phylum Streptophyta; class Magnoliopsida; order Gentianales; family Rubiaceae; genus Rubia; species Rubia balearica. The sequence goes on from JAULKJ010000006.1 coordinate 627,736, forward strand.
TCGTCTGCGCATCCATGTTGGAAGCAAAAAACGACGTCATTTTAATGCGCTGCCATTGCCACTGTTCCTGTTGTTTGTCCCTGAAAATATTATTTTTTATGTCGTTATAATTTTCAAGTGTGATAATATTATTTGTACGCTATGATTACTGAAGAAGAAGGCTCAGAAGCGCAGGAGGTGGGTTAACGATGAAGATGGTGGCCGGAAGATGCGTAAGTATAGCTAGCATGAGGAGAAGGAAGGGTCCCGGGTCGATTTGAGAAGGGATATTGATTCACAGCCCAAGAACTGGTTGCCTGTTGTCAAAAGTTTTGAGAGGATCAAGAAGGTAGCCTCTTGTTATAAATGTATTCTTTTTTGAACAAGAATGCTGGGACATTAACTACTTTGCTCTAAACTCCATTAATGAAATTCTGTTTTTTATTTTGGTTGGTTTGTCTTTTTATGAAATGGGTTTTCTGGGTTTTGGCTGAGTTTGCTTTAGAGGTTCATTAAGGAATGTTCTTTGGCTGAGTTGAAGGGCTGAAATAATATATTCAGAACTTTCTGTGATTATTGCTTAGTTCTGCCTTTGGTTTTCCACTTAATTCTGCCTCACCCCTGTTAATTTTTTCTCCAGAAGGTAACTGCCCATGCTTTTCTTTCTTTCTTCACCAAGAAAAAAAAATGTCATTTTCAGTTTTTTAAAAATTTTCATCATAATTTGAACTAATGACTGATGTTATGTTCATTTGTGAGAATCTTCTTTTATGTATGTTTGTTGCATTGTTAGAATGTTTAAGTTTGTTAGTGAAACCGTGGTTATATGTACTAGTTGTTTTCTGAACATGTTTCTAAATTGAGGTGGAATTAATTAGTTGTTGTGTGTATGCAGTGATTTGATTTTTTCACCATTGTGTTGTATGATGCTCTTTAATCTTTCTTATTTCTAATTTAAAGTATCTTTTTGTAGCACAGTTTCTAGATGGCAACATCACTTGGTTACATTGGCCTTCAGGCCGCGATTATTATAATCACTGCTTTGATTTTCTTGATTGCCTTTGCGCTCTTGAGGCTCCATCCGTTCAATGATAGAGTTTACTTTCTGAAATGGTATCTGAAGGGGTTGAGAAGCATCCTCACGAGGTTTGGGGCATTTGTGAACAAGTTTGTTAAATTGGATTGGAGGGCATCTATAAGGTTCTTAAATTGGATGCCTGATGCACAGAAAATGCTGGAACTTGAGCTTATTGAGCATGCGGGATTAGACTCTGCTGTTTATTTATGGATATATTTGCTCGGGTGTGTGAATTTTTATTCATCTAATATCTTCTGGATAGGCTAATTTGTTTCTATAGCTTATATTGTTTGGTAATCTGTGGCTTGTGTAGGCTTAAAATTTTTGTTCATGTGACGCTACTTGCTTGGGTTGTCCTTGTGCCTGTTAACTAGACAAATCGCACACTACTAGATGCTGGTGTTGATTTCATTGAGATTGATAAGATGTCAATTGGAAATATAAAAGACGGTTCCCAAAGGTATAGACCTTTCATAGTAGATCTGAAATGTTCGCCTCATGAATATTGGTGGTTCTACTGCTATGTGTACTTCTTATATGAATGGTAATTTCTATACAATAAACTTTCTCTCTCTCTCTCTCTCTCACACTCTCTCTTTCTCTGTCTCATGAAGATTTAAGGTATGCTGCTCTGTTCATATAGGAATCATAATTTTCAAGTTCTGGATGCATGTTGTGATGGCTTATGCATTATCATTTCGGACATGTTATGTCTTGAAGACTTAGTACGCCAAAGTTGCATCCATGCGTTTGCACTTCAGTGATACAGAAAAGCGACGGCCTGATCAATTCACCGTAAGTTGTTCTCTAGTAATATATTGCTAGAGACATGAACGTAGTAAAGTAAACGCCTTGCTGATTGTATTAACTCCATGCAGGTTCTTTGTTAAAAATGTACTGTCGGAACCTGATGAATCGATAAGTGAGACCGTTGACCACTTTTTCCTTGTCAATCATCTAGTCTATTACCTTACTCATCAGGTTGGATCCAACTGATGCTCACATGTGTTATTTTTCTTGTCATAAGGCCTTGTTGATTTTTCAGTTGAATTTGTACTTCATTGGTTTAGATTTCAGAATTACTATCACGTAGCATCTTACTCATCAGGGATTTATTTTTATTGGAATATGAAGTGTTTCTCCAATTTATTGAAACTTCTTGTGCCCTATTTGATGGAAATATATTGGTCTTTGTCGCTTTTCCTCGATTCTTGTAAGATGACATCCTCTTTACAGTGTTATTATATCTTTGTTTGTGTTGTATTCAACTAGTCTGCAATTACAATAAGCTGGCAAAATTGGTGAAACAAAAGAAGAAAAAGCAAACTAGCTTGACTATTACCAGTTAAAGTATTCTACAAATTCAACTATAGGACCAATCAAAAAGTTATATAGTTTTCTTTGCCCCTCGTTATGACCTTTTCATCCCCGTCCTGCAAAGTTATATTGCTTACATATTTCTCTCGTGTTTATTGCAGCAGACTGATTTTATTGGCCTCTTTGGTGATAAAGTAAATCCAATTTACTATCAGACGGATGAAATTGAAAAAATATCGAAAAAATAAGAGTAACATAAAGGCATAGTATTTTAGTGCCATGTATGATACTTAGAGTTCTAACTGTTGCTTTCAAATGCAGATACTCGCTAAACGAGAAGGTGTACTAAATGATCTTAAGGACAATATGCTCGCAGCATTTGTCTCCTTTAAAATCTGTTGGGGGTGGCTGTTGCTACTCACACATAGCAATCTAGATATCTAACTTTGTGGTTGATAGGATGGGCAACTGAGCTGCGTGATGTGTACTGGCCGAACTTGGCAATACCGTATGTTTCACTTTTTATCAGGAGGCTTATAGTTACCGTTGATTTATTTTTCCTCACTTTCTTTTCATGATTTCTATTGCTTTGGTGCAATCCCTTACAAATATCGAAAGTCTTTAGAAAAAAAGTGAAGTTCTTCGAAACCCATCATTGAAGTGTAAGTTTTCTTCTTTGTTATGCTTGTCTAAACTTGACTAATATTTTATTTGTAATTATTCTTTCATATTAGCACCATAATGACTGTAGTAGATGTTTCTACAACTTATTTCAAGAAAACCTTCCTCACATCGGCCAAATGATATTTCGATGTTTCTTAATTAAATCTTAACATGTTCATCATCTAATATCAAAAAATTCCTTCCTTTATCGAAGCATATATATATATATATGTATATATGAAAACTTAAGAAGAAAGTGTTGTTTTTTTCATTTTATGTAATTCATATTATAGTTTCAATAGAAAGGCACTTATTTTCCTTTTAGTCGTGTCCGATGGATTGGGTACATCATGATCGGGTACACTATGTGACTAATTGTGTTCTACTTCTTTCATCTAGGCTCAGTTTTTCATTTAAGATTGCCTGTATAGTTTATATTTTTATATTCTTTGATGTTTCATCTCATAATTTTTCATAATCAATCAAATTTACATAAATCATCAACATTATGTGATAGAGAAAAAAGGTTAGAAAATGTATAAGAAAAATATAAATATCAAATATGAAATTAACAGTTGTTACTTAGCTTTCCATTAATTTCTTTATTTTATCTCTGCCTTACCCTTGTGAAGATTCCTCAAAATCCATATTCAATCCATGAAATACGTGTTCAAACTCTTCATGTTCTGATTTTCTTCTTTGCAATTAACCTGCAGCTTCTGAAGTCACACGCTAAGTTCAATCAAATTAAAGATTTTGGTGGTAGAGAGTGGTGGTGCAGTGTAGATGGTGGTGTGAGTGGTTGTAGGTAATGGTGGAACGATGGTTATGGGGTAGGCTTGGGCGGCTGAGTTAGTACTACATGAGGTATGTTGATTCTCTACCAGTGCTACTGTTATTTAATATGTGTGTGCCTTATTGTTGGACGGAGGTAATATGACAGCCTTCGGATTAGGGCTACTTAGTTTGGTTGTAGGGTCAATTTTCCAATAGCCACAACATTAATTGTAAACATTAGAAACAAAATCATATCGTGAATCACAAAGACAGTATATGGTTTGAAATTGGATATTGAAATTTGATTATCTGAAACTACTTACTTGCAGTGGGATTTGAAGCTATGCTAATGATACAACAAATAAGCTTATGACCGACTCCGTTAAACCTCCATATACAATGTTTTTTAGTATGTCAAACCACACAGGAGGTTGTGATTTAGTGACAATCTCAGCTCTGGTAGTAGTAACTGAACATATGTCGATTCTGTTGTTTGAGTTTCAACTTGAGTTTCTTCAACAGTGATTCTCACGTCACCTCTTGAATCATCAATGACATAATTAAGTAATTAGAAGTTATATAATGTATCAGTTTGTAATAAATGAAACGTGACAAGTCTGAAGAGTTCTAATAGCTCAACATGGTTAAAGTATCAGTGAACAGATCTGAACACGGTCCATCTCCTCTAATCTCAAGTTGTGGTTGCACAGGTGGTTTTGCCTGTTGAATACCATCCCCTGCATAACTTAGGAGAATTTTGATAAAGATGTATGTATTGTCAAATCAATATATAGAAAAAGGAACCATGCCATGGAATTGTTGTTTTTGCTACACTGCCATTTGCTTATGAGTGAGTACTTGATTATATTTAGACTTAACACTAGCTATAATGAAATTCCCATTTTTCATGTAAATCCTTTCAGTTAAATATACAATGCCTAATTATGATTCATGAGTAACATGATCATGCAGGTATTTCTTTAAGTTTAAACAAGTGTACACAATAGTAAAAATAATGGATTCTCAGGTGTCAAAAGTAGCATTACCTTGATTTCCATACACATTTATTATCACATTACTATCCTGTATAGATTCTTTCCCGGAAGCTATTTGAGGAACACTTCCCACAGCAGCAGCAATAGTAACCCGTTCAGGCTTTCGCCAGTTTCTACTCGATTTGTTTCGGTGGTAATGACACTATTACTTTGGTGATATAAGCTACTCGCTGGTGAGTTGTATTTGTGAATTTCAGAATGAAGAATTCACGATAATTTTTTTTGCCTGTTTAATTTTGGCTTTTTGAGTTTTCCCTTTTATTAGATCATCCAGGTTGGGAGGACTTGAAGCTTGCTGAAATGGAATATTTTAAATGAAATCCAATGATCAATCAGATAAAAATTCAAATACGGAGGAAGACCTGTGTTGAGTAATCATCATAAGCAAAAAAAAAAAAATTGCTGGAGTGGAGGATAGAGCAGGGTACTTTAAAGTGTTCCCTTAAGTCAGTTGAAGTTTTACCGAAAAATGCTACTGGTATTTTTATTTCTTCTCTCAATCATGTTTTCATTCCTAAGTGCTTGATTGTGAAATTGTAATGTGGAACCGAGAGAATTTCTTGTCATTGGTCTGAGTGTTTTGTTGATTTATGTTCTTCCACTGCAAAATTTCTAATCTATATTAATTTGGAATAGTTGTTTCATCTTTTTTCTTGGTGGTGGTGAAATGTTTCTGCAATTTTTTGCATAAAAATGTATCTTTGGTTGCAAATGGAATTTTTTTTTAATAAGGCGTCGACCTTTGTGTCGATTTTGAGCCTCAGTATTTATTTTTCTTCCACTGAAAATTTTCTTCTAATGTTTCACCATTCTGCTTTAAGATAGTTTGTCATGGTGAACTTACAATTTAGGTGAACTTACAATGCTTGTGATAACACGCAGTTTACAGGTATACAACTGCATGAAACAATTCACAGGTATACAACTGCATGAAATCATAATAAGGAGCCTGAATATACTCATACTGCAACCCTAAATACCCTTCTGAATCTATTTCTTAGCAGGCAGCCCAATTTCATGAATAGTGTAAAATCATCCTATTAGTTTAAGTATAAGTCAATTTCCTATAATTTCATGAATAAGTATAATGGCTCAAGATGACAATGTATGTGCTTGGAGTGATGAATTTAGTCTTAAGTTGGTTTTTTTAACTTTTTTTTTCTGTTGTTACATTTTAGTTTTGAATGTCCGGTGTAGATGAAATTAGCGAACGAGAGGGATTCCCTTGCACTCAATGCCAAGAAGCTCAGCAGCGAGTTTTTTGAGGTAACTCCAGCAAATTTTCCTTACATTTGTTCAAAAGTCTCTTGCTTTTTGGTTTTCTTTTCCTGGTGTTATTTTAGTTTCATTCTTCCGAGGTTATAGTTTTTTGTGTCCACATTGGTTGCATGCATTTTATGCAGTCCCATTTAGTTATACTAATTATTTTCATTCAAATTGAGAGGTACTAAATCCATGCTTTTATCTGTCCATTGGCATGGTTTCATCGGTTGTAATTTGGAGTAGGTTATGATGTTTAGAATTTTGCTAATGTATATTGGACTGTGAACTGAATTCTATGTTCCTGTTTGTTTTAATATTACTGAATAAGTATCTGCAGTTCTGCACTCTCATTTAATGAATTTCATTTCTTTGTCGTGGATACAGATTGTAGTGTGAATTTTCGATGATTTTTTTTGAGATGCCATGTTATGCCCGAATAATGAACCTCAAATGATTATGCACATTCTTGCATGTGTTTATCTCCATTGTTGTAGTTTCTTGGTGAAGTTTTGAACCGATTATAGTAAAATTGTTACCAAAACTTTATATGTCACCTGTCATCATCTTCAGGCTGGATGAACAAAGTGACTTGAAGAAAATAAAGGAATGCTACAAGGATCACAAGTTGCGATTTATATGGGTATGAGTAGAGAAAATAAATTGTTGAATTTGGTTGTTCATGTATACTCCAGAGCATATGTTGAAAGGGAGGAAAATCAGTATAAGTATTCCGTTTAAATTTTAACAAATAGCTTGTTTTTTTTCCTCAATATTTAACAATAAAATTAACATTCCATGTTTTTGTCGCTTAATTATCAAATTTACCGCGCAAAACACTGTGTTACCTAACTAGTTAGATAAGAAAACAAATCACGAATGGAAAACAATTATTTACCATTTACCAGGGAGAAAAAGGATTGCTATTTGGAGTCTTTTTTTACTCCATGCAGTCCCAAAGTTTGTGTAAAAAGACCAAAATGCCCATAGTAGTTTTTGACATAAAATGGAAGTCTCAAATCAACTTTTCATAACTTCACTAAGACCCCAACCATTTTTATCTTCATTCTTTCAACCACCTAACTAAAAGCATGCCGAAAATTCTCTCCCAATTTGGTCATTGAAACATTGTGAATATGGAATAAGTAAGTTTGTATTTTAATTTTTAAACTTCTCTATACTGATTTAATGTAATTTTTTTTTTAAAAAAATACATATTTTAAAAAAAAATCAGAGGAAAAAAGTGGCTGCACACACTATCTGTGTGTCCGCTTTGAAGGCCTGACACAAAAATAGTGCGTCCGGGCCTCTTGGCAAACACGCTGTTTTGTGTGCGAGCCTCTTGGTTGACGCACGATTTTTGTGTCCAGGTATCTTGGCAGACGCACTATTTTTGTGTCTGGGCTTCCTAGCGGACGCGCTATTTTTGTGTCCGGGCCTCTTCGTGGACACACTAATTTTTTGTCCAGGCCTCTTAGCAAACGCACTATTTTGTGTTTCCAGTTCGGTAGTTTGGAGCACAATTTTTTTCCGTAAAGTTTTCTTAGCAAACACACTAGTTTGTTTATGAATAGTTTCACGCTATGTTTATCCTGAAATTTATAAATCATATATTAATTTGTTATGTTTTCTTAATACTTAGACTGATGACCATCTATTAATTCATTATATTTTCTTAATATGTAGATTAATGACCATGAGGTAATGGAAGAAAGTTGTTGCACTGTGTTTCCTGTCATGGGTGATATCCATGAATAGTTTCATGCTATGTTTATCCTGAAATTTATAAACCATATATTAATTCGTTATCTTTTCTTATTTAGATTGATGACCATCTATTAATTCATTACATTTTCTTAATATGTAGATTAAGGACCATAAGGTAATGGAAGAAAGTTGTTGCACTGTGTTTCCTGTCATGGGTGATATCTCTGAATTTTCTACCCTCGATGAGTTAGCCATTATCCGCAAGGGTTCTAATTCTATGCACTATGTACGTGTAAATTTTGATATGCTTCAATAATTGGGTAGTGGAATGCAGTGGGTTAAACATTGAGTTCGCCTTAGTGATCTGAACAACAATATAATGAACCTTTTTAGATTTATGGATCGATCATATGAACTTCCTTAGGTGTATGAATATTAGAACTTATTCATATGATTGATAACATTATGTGCTTATTATAGTTATTTGAATGTTTTCAACTTCAATAAGTAGTTGAGTCATGCTCTAGCTACAAACTGAAATAACAATACACAGTACAACAAATAATACAAACAAAGAACATAGCAAACAACAATTTGTCAAATGTTTTCTAACAAATAATATAACAATACAAAGACAAACTGTTTGTTTCACGCCCGGGGACCTATCTTGCTTTTTCGCCCAGGGACTTATGTCTGCAGCTGTGTAAAACTAATCTTATCTTCTTCAGATTGCACAATATTGGTATCTTTCTGCTACGATGATCTCATATGCTCTTGGTTCAGAGGCTGCTTTCATCTAACGATGTTTCTCAAAAAATGCTTATGGACTTTAACAAATTCATCATTTGAAAACTCCCAGCGATCAGTATAATTGCTGAATCCTTAAACCAAAGATAATAGAAAAGATAAGGCGTACACAATTCAAAGTGTTATTGACTAAATCATATTATGCAAATGTAAAGAGAGGAAGGCAAAATGCCATTCTAAAACATGCGTAAAAACCTTCGTAAGTTCCTAACAATCTACTTTTGAATCTTTGGTCCTAAGTCGTAACAAGCCAAACAAATTAAACTCCTCTCTGAGATGTAAAGACAATGAGATATTCAACATTTCAAAGGTACAACACATATATTGCCAGCTACATTGGCACACCGAAATAAATTTCTTGGACAT
>JAULKJ010000006.1:642882-653812 GCA_032355405.1 Rubia balearica
CGTGGAGGAGGAGAGTGAGGGGGGGGGGGAGGAGAGAGACGGTGGTGGCAGTGTGTTTGAAGAAGAAGAAAAACAGCAGGGATAGAATGGTCATGAAATTTTTTCAGTTTTAAGTCTAGGGGTATTTTTATCTTTTTAGATTAGATTAACACCTCAATTCCTTTAGTTCGCGCCGAAATAGTCCAATATCTTCACAATCGCTTAAAATGGTTAGTTTTGCACTTTCACATTTTATATTTGCACTTTCAAAAAATAATAGGGTTAAAAATGCACTTTTCGCCAACATTGTAGATTAAAGTGATTAACTATATCATTAGTGATTGTACCAAAGACGGATAGACTAGTTAGATTTTTGGTGGCCTTTATGACTCTTTGACATCTCCTTTCATATGGTAATTTGTATGTTCTTCTAAGAGATGTTACCGTACCTATCCTTAGTATACTAACTTTTGCATGTTTTACCATGTGCACAGAGGGAAAATATTGAGATTTTCCATAAAATCAGTTTCCAGTTGAGGAGCGGAGATATCATTCTAAACAGTTGAGCAATGAAAATATTGCAGTATCAAAGAAGAGTGTATTTTCATTTGGAGGTAGAGGATTGCTTGAGTTGTGTCTCTCTTGGCCGCTTTTGCTTTTCCTTTCCAATATTGATATTATTTGTACATAATAATGACATAGAGTAGCAGATTGATGCTCGTGATTTTCTCTATGAAGAAGAGATTTCTTATGACGCCAGATTTGTTATAGCATTATTACTGTCATTGTCATATCATTTTGCCCTGAGATCAGATTTTGAACCCATAAGCTCGCTTTTGATTTTTAGAGATGTATTTTCATGTAAGTTAGCCGCAAATTAAAAGTTAATGTGCAATGGAAGAATAGGTGTTTAATATATTTAAAATATGAATAAAATAATGATAAGGAAATCATCATTATGCTGATTGATATGTAATATTCTATTCAATGGAACAACTGAGGCAAAGAGAGTATTTTAAAAAAAAATTAAACCGTCAATGACGGGTATGTTAGAGGATCTAACTCTTATATTGATTATCAGATTGAAAAATAGCCTACATTTTATTGATCTATTGCAGCGAGATATGAGTTAGTCTCATTTACACATAGACACTAAATATTACATTTAGAACAAGAGTCTATGTGGCAGAGTGAAAAAACATAAACAAGATTCATAATCTACGAGGATACATAATTTATGTGGGTCATCTACTGTAAAACATCTGAACAGCTCAACCTGAACCCCGTCAGCTTGATTTGTTGACCAACTTGAAATGACGTCCCACCTCGAAACGTACACAGTAAATAGCATAAAACTTGTAAGAAAGCCCGTAACCTACCCCAAATTGGACTACCCTGTCCTATCCAACCATAATTTATTAATATGTTCTGAATCCTCACGTTGGTAACGCCAAAAGTTAGCATTAAAACAACTTTTAATTCAGATTTCTCCTAGACCTACCATGGGAACAGATTAAAAACCAAACATGCCTCTCCGAAATAAGATCTCCGGAAAAATAAAGTTTGGTACAGGAAATCTAAATCTAATGCTAAAATCAAAATGAACCTAATTTTACATGCATGATATAACCATTTAAAAATAAAAATTTTAAATGCTATCCTCATTTTTCTATTTTAAAGCTTAAAAGAAAAATAAAGCTAGGAAAATAAAATAAACCTAAAGCCCACCACAAAAGGTAAAAAAAGAAAAGAAACTAGACCAGTCTCTGTGGCTCCGACAGAGGAGTGGCTTTCTATCTTGGCGCATGAATGGTACTCTCAAGACATGGTAGTGCGTGGTGAAATTGACAGCTTGTGGTCAAGTTCAGCAGCGCGTGGACGCCTCTATTGGTGCGCGAATCTCGTTCAGCTCATCGTTGAACCTTTTCATAGTAAAAAAAAACCTCCAGATTTACAGATATTAGACCATGAAACTTTCTAAATCTCGGTCAGTTTTCTGGATCGGGAAATGGAGCTCTCTGGTATGTCTCTAAATAGAGCCGCTACGTTGCTGCCATAGCTACAACCAAGGACTGGACCAATCTCAGTGGCTCTGGTAGAGGAGTGACTTTCCATCTTGGCGCGTGAGCGGTGTCCTCAGGACGCGGTGGCGCGTGGTGAAATTGACTGTGCGGGGTTAAGTTCAGCAACCCGTGGACGCCACTATTGGTCAGTGAATCTCGGCCAGTTCGCGTTGAAACTTTTCCTTGCCAAAATCTTCCAGACCTACAGATATTAGACCATGAAACTTTATAAATCTCGGTCAGTTTTCCGGATCGTGAAATGGAGCTCTTCGGTATGTCTCTAAACACGGCGGCTGCGTTGTTGCCGTTGCTACAACCAACCGCTTTGAGAGACTTTACCGGCCTGAAAACGAGTCTAGAAAATCGATTATGAAAACAAGAAAGGGAGTTTTCCTTGTTTGTACCTGGAAAGGGGTTTCAATATAGCGCAGCAAATAAGAAGGTTCAATATGGGAAGAGGGTGAGAAGAGAGGTGTGGTGGTGGCTGGGTGTGTCGGGGGAGGCCACCGGAAGTGGTCAGCGGTGGCGGCCTCCCCAGGAGTTAAAAACTGGTAGAGTGGTAGGGTTTTATTTTGGAGAGGAAAATTGTGGATAGAGATAGAGAATCTCACTGTTTGAGCCAAAGAGATTTAGCAGTAGCATGTTTTGGCAGTACATTTACTGCTAATGGCAAACTATTATATGGTTTACTGCATAAACATGAGTCTGTTGAATCTCTTTGTTGTAGTTGTTCTATGGAGGACACTTCCACTGAACACTTATTCTTCTACTACACGTTAGCACATCAACTTTGGTTAGCGACAAATTATTATTGTTATTTTTTCATTATCTCCCTAAACAGTATTGTATATTGTACATGGTTGAATAGGGGAAAAATGTCTCAATAAACAATTTCTATTTTTTAACCTTCGGTATTTCTTATAAAAAATTATAATATATTTCATAGCTAAATGCAATCTATAATTTTGTCGTTCTTCAATGTAATAAATATTGATATTGACTTTTCTGTGTAACACTAGTATGCCTTCTTTTTTTCTACCTTTCGGTTTTATAACTTTCATCTGGTATTTGTAAGAAGAAAGCATTGCATTTATTAATAAATATGTCTCATTCTTGTACATTTATTAAAAATGATATCTCCTTCTCATTCTTGTAATCTACACAACAGATATAAAAGGTAAATGGAATAAAAGTAAGTAATGTGAAAAATTAAATTGAGATAATGGTATTATATAAAATTTATTTTAAATTAATTATCGGCGTGACACGTGAATCGATACATTTGTTTCTTTTACTTTAATTACAACATAGTTATGAAACTACACAAGTTATATATATATATATATATATATATATATATATCGTCTATTGTAAATAACACATCCAGGCATTATGGTGTGTAATATCATTTTTACAGTAGCCCTCTTTTGTGATTGTATTTTATCTTTTATTAAGCAAATGTATTATTACAAAATCATATTTTTTATAATAAGATTACACTTTGAGAGTCATGTTTTGTATTAACAAAATATGTCATTATAACGTTATTTTTTTTTCATTTTCATAATAGTGTTATGTGACTGCTTTGAGGATTAGTGTTTCTCCCATTAAGGAAAATAATTTTTGTGATAAAAAATATCTAGAAAATAAATCTGCCATTTCCTTTTCAGAGAAAGGATATTTGGGAAAAGGGAATGAACTTCGCACGTGCTAAATAAAGAAAGAAAAAAGGCGAAAGTTACCTCCCGTGACTCGTGAGGTAAATCCAATTGGGAACAGAAATCAAGGATTACTTTCCAAGAAAGTAACAATATTCCAGGAAGCGGGTTTCACCAAAACTAACCGCGAACCCGCCCTTCAATGGTAAAATTAATTTTACATATATATTCCTCTTCTTGTTATTGTTGACTCCTTCTCATTCATTCTGCTGTTTTCTGCTTTCCGCCCACTGTATTTCAAGAATCCTTCGTCTCCGATTATATATTGGTTGCCATTTGCTTGATTTAGTCCCAATTGCGAGGTTTGTCGACCTGATTTTCTGATCGCCATGCACTTCCATGATCAATGCTAATGATTCGAGTGAGTTGGGTTTTTTTTATCCTACGGCATTGTGTTCATGCGTTTTTGTTGCTGAATTCTGGGTGTTCTTTTGATTGCCGATTCTTGTTTTGATCGATGTGTATTTGCATGAGATGTGATTGTGGAATTTTCGGATGATTTTTGAGCTACTTTGTGTGCCCAGCAGCTGATGAATAGCTAACGTGTTTAATGTGTGAATGGATATGGGAGATGAGGTGAAGGTCTTTTCTTCTGTGCTTTGGCTGGATTTATTGGACTTTTTCTGTTTTTTCGATTCTCTAAGAACCCTTTTCACATTTTTGGTTTTGCTGGATTGAATCGATTTCTTTTGCTGATTTTTTATTTCCTAAGAACCCTCTTGGCCTATTCATGTTTCTTGTTTTGCTGGATTGGTCCAATTTTTTTTTTTTGCTTTTTTTGATTTCCTAAGAACCCTATTGGGAGCGGCATTTCAGTTTTATTTTTGTATTTGTCCTGAGCTTGAGATCAATTTGGGGGCATATAGAGCTAGGGAGGCTTTGGCATATTGGGGTTGCTTCTTGTTTAGAGAGAAATCTGACTTTAGCTTTCCCCCTGGTTTGTCTTGTTAGCTACACTTGTACTGGGACTTTAATTAGCCTCAATCTAAAATCCACTTAACAAATTAAAAAATGGGATGATTAGTTTTGTTTTTTAGTTTGTTTGAGAAAAAGGAGTACTTTATTTAGCTGAGATTTCGGAATGATTCAGTTTTGTTATTAATTGCTTACATTAAATCGCCTCTGTCTGTACTTAAATGCGGTCTATACTCCGTATTCGATACAGTTTTAAGGATAGGATTTAGAGAAATCTTGACACTTTTCCTATGCGAAGAACTCAGTGTCAGTGTTGAAGCTACTTGTAGATCCAATGAGTGACTCTAGTCCTCCATATCCTACTCATCCCTCTGGTATCTACTTGTCCCTTGAGCCACTTCTGTGAAAAGGGAAAATTCTATATCGGTGTCGGAATAATCTATATCTTCCTGTTAATTATGTTTTCTTATTCATCAAGATCTCGGGTTAATTATGTTTTCTTGCTGTTGATCTGGGGTTACCTGTACTTCTTTGAATACCGAATTGATTGGTTTTTTCCTGTGCTTGCTTATTAATTCCCCATATTCTACTTGTTAATTAATTTATGGACTTCGATTGATTTCTATAGTAACGCTTATTATGTGATATCCCTATCATTTATTCTCTCGCGGATATATTATTCTGCTCTTCTTACAAAATTTGATTAGTTATTCCTGAAACCTTTTTGATCAATGGGGCTTGTCTTCAACTAGAGCAACACACAGACCCTCTATCTTGTCATTAAATTCTTAAATTTCCAGCTTGCGTTATCTGGTCACTAATAATCATTTATAGCTACCACACGAGATGAATTAATCGTTTTATCAGATGTCTCTCTCTCAGAACTCAATCTGTCTTTTCATGTTACTTATTTGTCTGTCTATTGCACATAGTAAGCCCTTATTGTTTGGTTTGAATTTGCAGCGCATATGGCAGTGTTGACTGCTAAGCAGGATAGCTTGAGTGATTACAACGATAGGGAATTAAAGATGCCTTCTTGTTTTAGGGGGCCTGCTCCAAGGAGAAGAAAGCTCATAATATATGAAAGTGATGAGGACAGCGACATTCCGGATCCTTTGAAAGTACATGCAGGTTTGGACTTGGAGAATTCTGGAGGCACTAGTTATAGAAAGCCTAGGACTGTTCGGTGCAGTAAAAGCAGTAAAATCAATATGGAAGATCAGGCTTTAAATTCTAAAGAGGAAGTGGAAAAGAACACCAGTGGACTAATCAATCAGATGGAGAATCTTCCAAAGAAGGGAAGCAGATGTTCAGATGGTAGAGGTTCATTTAGGAGGTATCCGAGTTACTCAGAAGAGGAAGAGGACAATCCAGTGAATGGTGGTAGAAAGAAAGCAAGGAAACAGGCACGTGCCTTGACCAAAGACATATGCGGGTCCAGCAACCAAATGACAGATCAAAAAGCTTCAGATGATAAGTCAAAGAAAAGGAAAAGGAATGTATGTGTAACCAAGAAGTGCTTGGGAAAGAGGGATGAGAGCGATGGAGAATGGGATGCAAGCTGCAAAAGGCAAAAGATGCCAGCAGTTGGAGCAGCAAATGTCGAAACTTCAGAGTGTAGAAGAGCGTCAGAACGGCGTCGATCTACTTTGAACCAAAAATACAGCTCCGAGTTTCTGAATTGGGATTCCATAGAATTTGATGGGACAAGTGTTGACGAGGACGAAGACATACAGAGGTTTTCTGAATTAAGAAATGAGACTAGGAAAGGAGGTTGCAAATTGAGTCCTGCTCAATCAACTAGGAAGATTAAGTACAGAGCAGAAGAGGATGATGTTGTATTAGGTTCTTCGTCCAGCTCAAAGAATTTGATGAGGAATGGAGGTTGCAAATTGAGCTCTATTCAGTCGAATAGAAGGACTACATACAGATCAAACGAAAATGATAATGGAAAGATTGTCTTGCTCAACCCATCGTCCTCATCCTCATCTTGGCCACTGGAGTCGTCAACCTCAGAAAGTGAGCGGAAAAGCGTGGATGGATCCAGAAGCACAAAGACCAATGTAAATCTCTTATAGTAACTTCTTATATCGATTTATTTTTTAGTAGAGTTTGCATACTTATGATATTGGATCAGGTCATTAGAAAGGAGCCATTGAAGTGCCATCAATGCCGGAGGAACAGAAGAACTGTTGTTCCTTGTAATAAATGTGGAGATAAAGCTTACTGCACCTACTGCATTAAAAAATGGTAGTTTATAAATGCATATTTTGCTTGTTTTGTACATTTAAATAGGGTTGTCTGCTTCCTCAACATTATTTTGACCAAAACTATTTTGACATTATTTGTTTGACATAGGTATTCCAAGTTGTCAGTAGAAAAGGCTTCAGAAGCATGCCCGTATTGCTGTGGAAACTGCAATTGCAATATCTGCTTGCACTCTAGTGGTATTTATAAGGTTTGTCTTTCTTACATGTTATTTGGCATCACAAAGAAATCTCATTGCAGACTGAATCAAGTTTCCATTTTTTAATATTGCTTTTTCTTTCATTGTTAGGCTTCACAAAGAAATCTTTCTGATGGCGAAATGGGTCAGCATCTTCAGTACTTCATTAATCTACTTCTGCCATACTTGAAGCAAACTAATGACGAACAATTCAAGGAAATAGAAATGGAAGCCAGATTCCGAGGTGTGGTTATTTACAACTCAAAAGTGTAAGTTTATTATGTCAATATAGTATGTACTGATGGAGATTGTAATAACTATAGGTGTACCAGCAGCTGTGATCGACATAGAGCAATCAACTTATTATGCTGATGAGCGTGTTTTCTGGTCAGTTATCATTTCCTGAGGTGCTTTCAATTGTTTTCTTGAATGTCCTAGAGGTCTCATGATTCTTAATTCATCTTGGAGCAGTGATCATTGTTCAACTTCAATCATTGACTTGCATCGGAGCTGCCCAGAGTGCTCTTACGAGCTCTGTCTCAGTTGCTGCCGCGAGATTCGCAATGATGAGTTTGTCGCCGGACAATATGCACCTCCTTACCCGTACGTGGACAATGGTTATGAGTATATGCACGGTGGAGAGCTGCTATCCGAGTTTCGTCATGTGATGACTGGTTCAAAAGACCAGGTTGAACCACTAATCAAATTAGTTGCCAGGGACGGAAATGTGATGTGTCCTCCGAGGGAGATAGGTGGATGTGGAAGTCGTATCCTCAAGCTCAAGCGGCTGCTTCCAACAGGATGGATCTCTAGCTTGGAGGAGAGATCATGGAATATTTTGGCTAGTTGCAGAGCTGAAAATCCAATTGACACAAAAATTCTCCCCGAATTCAGCCTCAGCCACTCACGGAGAGCTGCTTCTAGAATACACTCCACTGACAACTACTTGTACTGTCCTGATTCACAAGATACCCTGAAACAGGAAGAGCTGCTGCGCTTCCGAAGTCATTGGGCTAGAGGTGAGCCTATAATCGTCCAAAACGTTCTGGATCAAACGAGTGGATTGAGCTGGGAGCCGATGGTAATGTGGCGTGCATTATGTGAGCACAAGGATACAAAGGTCAGTTCGAATATGGCAGAGGTAAAGGCTATCGATTGTCTAGCTAATTGTCAGGTAACTTTCAGCAGTCTCTTCTTCATTTGTTATCCTATCCCTGATATAATATTCTTCAGTCGAATATCTTGCCTTGTCTTGTCTTGCCTTGGCGACTTCTAGTTTGAAGGATATATGCACTCTTTTGGCAGGTTGAAATCAATACGCGTCAGTTTTTCAAGGGCTACATAGAAGGAAGAACTTACTATAACTTGTGGCCGGAGATGCTCAAACTTAAGGACTGGCCTCCATCTGATAAGTTCGATAATCTGCTGCCGCGGCATTGTGATGAGTTCATTAGTGCGCTGCCATTCTCCGAATACACAGACCCCAGAGTCGGTTTCCTGAATCTGGCAGTGAAGGTGCCAAATACCATCTTGAAGCCTGATCTAGGTCCAAAAACATATATAGCATATGGGATTGCAGAAGAACTCGGGAGAGGTGATTCTGTAACCAAGCTTCACTGTGATATGTCTGATGCGCTGAATATTCTGACTCATACAGCGGAAGTGTCGGTATCCGAGCAACAAATTTCTGCAATCGGGAACCTGAAGAAGAGACACAAGGCTCAGGACGAGAAAGAAAAACTCGAGCGAGAGAATGACATCAGTGTAGGGAAAGAATACACCAGAGAAACTGTCCATTTCAGTGGCCACGGCCCATCGGAAAAGAGTGAACCTTGCCTTTCATCGGCGGATGGAACAGGAGGTGCCCTTTGGGATATCTTCAGGAGGGAAGATGTGCCAAAATTGAAAGAGTATCTGATAAAGCACGCCTTAGAATTCAGACACACTTACTGCTGCCCTGTTGATCAGGTAAATTTCATTAATTATGCAACTTTCCTTTTCCATATTTATACAAAACTGAAATTCGGATCTCAGCAACTTATACTTCAACTGCACAGGTTATTCATCCGATTCACGATCAATCATTTTACCTGACCGTGGAACACAAAAGAAAGCTGAAGGAAGAATATGGTTATTTTACGACATTCATGCGAAACTATAAGAAAGAACTCATCCGATAAATCCTTTTGGTTTCTTATCTTGGGATTTCTGTGAATTGTTATAGGTATAGAGCCCTGGACTTTTGAGCAGAAACTTGGAGATGCTGTTTTCATACCAGCCGGCTGCCCTCATCAGGTCCGAAATCTCAAGGTAAACTACATTCCCTGAACTGTTTTTCTCCCGTTTCATGACTATGCTCACAGCAGTAACATCTACGTTGTCGATATCAGTCATGTACGAAAGTCGCAGTGGACTTCGTGTCTCCTGAAAACTTGCAAGAGTGCCTTCGACTAACTGAGGAGTTCAGGAAACTCCCAAAGGGCCACAAGGCCAATGAAGACAAACTAGAGGTATCGATCATTAGTCATTCTTATCATACATCGACAAAATCTTCTGAGCATTTGGATGATTTTATTGTTTCTGTTCCTTCAGATAAAGAAGATGATAATCCATGGTATGAACCAAGCTGTGGAGGAACTCGAACGTTTGACAAATCCCAGCCAGAAATTCGACAACTTTCAGGAGGCCTAAGGTTTCAGTTTGTCGGGTGGAAGTACATAAAAGGGCTGTGTTGAAGTACATTATAGGATTTTGCCCTAATCAGATATCTTTGTAGGTAGAAAATCAGGTGAAAAAGGGCAAAAGTAATTTACAGAAGAAATCCAGATGAATAAAGACAGTGTATTTTATCAGATGTTTTTGCATTGATAATCAGCACAGTTGTGTATGATCGGAATACTTTTGGGAGACTCTGATTCCAATTAATCAGGTGAATATGGAAATGATATTTTGTTTATTGACAAAATGTTCGTTGAGCTCAAATTTGTGATATACTACTTTGTTGATATAAAATGTCCTTGTCCTGGTTTTGATCAACTGTAAGTTCAGATTTGGAATCTTCAGTCAAAAATTGAGTAAAAATAATAATCTACTTTTTGTATAGAAAAATAGATATGCGAAGAAGGTAAAATGGATGAGAATGAATAGGAATTTAGTAGCAAAAAGATCAGAGCAGAGTTAGAGAATGAGTGTTTTTAAGCAGAAATTACCAAAACATAAAAGTTTCAATCGCGCGGAAAGTAAGTTATGCCAACAGAAAATGACACTTTTGCCACTTTTGGGAAAAATTATAGGTTCTGATCCTCATTTTGCACCATAATCCTAAAAAGTTTCCAAATTATTACAAAATGTTCTCAATTGATTCCTTTTTTGGACATATATTTTTTTAGTTAACGAACCTATCACAGTTATCGAGATTTAAAAAATTATAGTTTAACAATTTTTGAGACTAAATATATATATATATATATTTCAATTTTAAATTTTCATTTTTTCAATTTATATATATATATATATATATATATTGAGGAAGTCCCACAATAAACTTCCTATTTTTCTTTTTGGGACGTCTTACTATAAAATTTCTAATTCTAAAATTTCTAGATTTAGCCATAAATATTTGGTCATAACTCTTCCTTTCATTTGATTTATGTAGGCTCACTCTCACCACCCATTAAAAATATGTCACATATACTTGTCTTAAAATTTGTGCAAAAAGCAATTAAAAACTTTAAAATGAGACAGAGAGTATGTATATATATATATATATATATATATATTTGACGTGTTGGTAACAACTTAAAAAAATA
>JAULKJ010000006.1:906554-917833 GCA_032355405.1 Rubia balearica
AAAAGATATACACAAAACCAATCAGAAAGGGTATTCCTTTCTTAACCTGATTCTAATTTATCTAATATTCTATTAGGTATAAATGTGAAAAAGTAAGGGCATTTTGGAAAGTAAGAATCTCAATTTTAAAGTCGTTGAACTTAAGGAGAACATAGTGAAAATTTAATAATAATTTCCTTGTCACTTATGATGATTTTTAAATTGTGTCAGTTTAACCGAAATAGATCGGAAAAAAATATTGAAGCATGGTAGAATTTAATTTACTTCATTTTATTTCACTTGAATCCCATTTTTAGGTCGGAAAAACGTACTTAAACCTTAACACATGTTGCGGCAGATACTGTAGCATGATTGAAACAGAAAATTAGGTAGTGTCATCACAAACGTGGAGGAACCCACAGGGTATTAGCGGATAAAACGTATAAATCAATAATATCAACATCGTCAATCCGTACAATTATAGCCATTAATTGGATCCGCTAATGACACACTTTATTATATTCATTCAACGTATATCATCAATAATTAAAGCACATCAAACTGGTGGGACGCCAACAATTGTCGCACTTGATAGAATTTGGTGATTATGAGATTGTAGAATTGGAAATTGATGTCCTACTTGCTGTATACACTGAATAAAAGCTAAATATAATGAAAATGAAAATGAAAATAAGAGATTAAATTAAGTTAAATAACATCAATTTAAAATTTTATTAAAATGAAGTGCTGATAAATTAGATAGAACAATTGTTTTGAAATATGTTGTAGACAATTATGTACATGTTTAGAGCATCTCCAATGCAAGTATCAAAGTGGAGAAAGTTGATAGCCACATCATTTTGAGAGACTCCAATCCTAAAATACGTCTCCAATGCAAGAGTCAGTGTTAGACGTCAATTTTACGTGGCTGAAATTGTAATTGACCCCTTCAATTAGAACTTCTATTCTTTGAAACTCAAAGTAACGCTGTCAATATGTCAGCTTATTAAATTTTGGCCAAAATTTCTCAGTTTACTACAATGTCATTAAAATCTTAACCATTTATTTATTGACATGTTATACTAAAGTCGTAGTTCTAATGATAGTATTGGAGATCATAATTTAAAAACTACCGTCAATCAATAATATTTGATTACATCACATTAAAGTTTCATTCAAAATTCGACTCATGGAACCTAAAATATGGAAGACACTCAAGTCATTGGAGTTGCTCTTAGTATGAAGCATGATGTAGAGTTAGATTCGAATTTTTTAGAACGTCAATGTAAAGTTTGCCTTTTATAATAAAATATATAAATAATATTATGGTACATAATATTATTAACTTTATCATAAGTAATTATAAAATATTAATATCTTATGCATCACCATTATAAGTATTTCAATATTAAAAGCCAAACGTACTTTGAACAGTATGAAAAACGATTGAGTCAAGTGATAAAATGACTCTAACTTTAAGTTGAAAGTATCAATATAACCCTGTAAAATTAGAGAGTGTCAAAATAACTCTAACTTTATAATATATGTACCAATCTAACTCTGGACACTGCTGACTTCAATTGTCAACAGGAGATTTAGCCGGTATTTTCAAAAACGACAATTTCACCCCTGGGCTAAAAAATAAAATAAAACTAAAAACATTTCTTTCCTTTTCTTCTTCACGAATCTCCTCGCCTGTCGATTTCTTCTTCACGAGCCTCCACCGACACATCCTGCTGCCTTCACGAACCACAATCTCCCCCGCCGACGCATCATTCTTCCTCGTGCAACAATGGTTACGATGTTTGTGCGGGGGAGGGGTGGGTTCCGCTGCCTTTTCTTATCGTCGCCTGAGGGGGCTTCTTCGTTGGGGGTCGGGGAGGGTGAAAGGAGAAACCTTGATTTGAGCAGAGGTGTCAGGCAGTGTGGTGGTTGGGGGCATGTGGTGGTGGTGGTGGCTACGGTGTGTGGTGTGGTAAATGATATTTTTGTTATTTCATGTCCAGTCAATACCTGAATTGGTGAGTCAACAACAGAATAGTGCCAAAAACTATAACTGGCAACTACACAATTCAGCCTAATTAATATGGAAGTTTCTTATTTTACAGGGTTATATTAACAATTTCAGTACAAAGGTAGCATTGGAAAAGTTTTTAACCCAAAAAGATTTGTATAATTTTATATCTGAGACAAAGTCTTGAGAAAAAATGTATTTTCATAGGTTTATAAAAAGATGGATTTAATTAGAATAATAAAATGGTAAAAGATTATAGTTGCAATATTAAAAATTTACTATGCAATGTCTATTAGTTATAAATTTACGGCCCGATTTGAAGCAACCCACAAAATTTACCTTCATTTATTCTAATTTGTAGATTAAACTTTATTTTTTCCATGACTTACCGTGAAACCGTTTTTCAAAAGACAAACTATTTATCTGAAACAAAAACAGATAAAATAAATAGAACAAGGTCACACGGTTCGATGTATGATTTATTGATATTTATGTGAGAGAATGAAGCCCAAGTTTAGCTGATTAAAATGGGCTTCAAGCAAAACCGTATAACTGGCTGAAGCCCATAACGATCTTTCAAGACCTGCAGAAAACCCGCGGGGAAAGAAAAGAAACCTTTACAATTGGAACAAGAATGACCAATTTTTCAAAAAATAAAAATCAAAAAATTAATTTCTGTTTATTCAACATACGCCCTGATTTCCCTCGGCGATGTAAACATCATCTGAACTGGTGCAATTTGTACTCCAGATGAATATCCGTCCTCCACCATTGATGAACGCCGTGATTCTGCTTGAAATCCAGAAACGTGCTCGCGTTCGTGGTGACGTAAGCCGAAGGAAGGAGATGAAACGCGTCGCACTCATTCCCCCTCGCGTTCGTCAGAATGCTCGCGATCGAATTCTGCGCCGCCAGCTTCCCTATCGTCCCGCCGGCGATCGCCACCATCTGCTCCCGGTGCTCGAAATGCCCGATGTACTCTGAGCAGATCGGATCCGCCGGATTCACGAACAGGTACGGGATCCACGCCGACAGCGCGACGAACTCCCGATCCTGCTTAGGTTTCAGGGAGCTGATGTTCACGGCGGCGGCGAGCCCGGCGGTGATGATGCTGGTGGCGAACCGCGCTCCGATCTTCAATTTCTCGTTCTTGATCTGATTGAACGGCAGCGACGTGAACGGCGGGTTGAAGAGATAGGTCTCGAGATGAAACCCTAGCTTCACCATATCCCTGCCTACAAGCAGCGCGATGGCTGACCCGAGAGAATGGCCGGCTAGCCAGATACTCGACCCGGTAGAACCGGATTTTGAAACCAGGGTCTGGACGCATTGGAACCCGACCCGGAACCGGGAGCTCTGGTGGAGGCTGTTCATGATGAGCTGGAGGTCCAGCTTGAAATCCTGTGCCCTATTTCCTGGTCGATTGATCGTTCCCCTGAATGCGACGACGTATTGGGGGGATGTTTTCGGGTAATAGCTAGGATTTTTCAGCTGGTAAATGCAGCCGAAAAACGATTGATCGTCGGGATCCACCAGAATCTGGATCAGCTGGAAGTTGAAGAACTCCCACCACGGCGGCGCTTGTGCATCACGGCCGTAGCGGCTCTCCTGCCGATCACGCTCCACAACGTACACTCCCTGAACCAAGCTAGCTGCGATTGACCTCCGGTGATGCGGGTTTCTCCTGTGGAAATAGTTCCGTGAGTTGGTGCATTCTCGCGAAAGAACAATGTCACCTGATAATATTATTACTTACGAATCCACTCTGATAAAAAAGATATGAATGTAACTTAATATATGTGAAAAATGCGAAATGTTGATACATGAGGTAGATTTGGAAGGGAACACATACTACTTTGGTTTCAAAACTGAAGTAAAAATTATACAAATTCGCATATCAAATCGCATTAATCTGTTTCAACCACGGATGTCAGATCGATTGTAAATGAACCTCGCGGATCATGGCAATGGTGGATCGAATGGAGTTCCCCCAACGTTTCATCGAACGTGATCTTACCAGTCGATTCCGGTTAGATGCAGAGGTCCGGAACAGCCGAAAATCTCCCTCTCCGTTGCCATTCTTGATTAGCTCCTCCTCCTTGATTGCCCCTAATATCTGTGGATTGAATGAATTACTCATCTGTCAAACTTTGGGAAAAGGAAGTCATGCAGAAAATGTTACAGCTTGGCTATTATGCTTTCCTGAAAACAAAAGCAAAATTCCACACGCAGAAAAGAGTAACTGAATTTGACCAAAAAACAACTCAGGCCCATGCCAATTGCATTCATTCTCTTCAAAACATTCACCACTTAAAGAAACTGAGCAGAAATTACCTGAAGATCATTTCAACTCCATTTCCCCCCTCCACAAGCAAATTCATTCGCCCGACAATTGGCCGGAAGGGCATTGCACAAGTTGTTGATTATATTAAAAGGGACGACTTTTGTTCATAAAGTCAATGACACAATGGATTTGGCATTTGGGAAAGATTCCAAGTGAGGAAGGAGACTGAGACTTGAGAAAGAGAAATTGCAACATATTATTATAACATCATGGCAGGAAGACAAACATCGAAGGTCATGAATCATGATTAGTGTACGACCTGCTCATCAAACTCCTCACCTACGTTTTGCTATCACTACCTTGATTTAGTAAAGAAAACGCGTTGGATGCTGAAACTCTATATTTGCAAGAGATGTTTGTCCTGTTTAGTTAAATTTATGTTGTCGAATTAAACTTATTTGTACTTATGAAACTATTATCTTGAAAACAAAATATGATTAACGAAATAAGGTGGGACAGGTAGGTAGTTCAATTGTATCGAACTTAATTGGGTGCAAGAACTAAATTGAAACAGATTGGACCAAACTACATCAAATTGAATTGCATTGAACCAAGGGGAACTGAACTTGATTGAAATGAAACAATTCAATTTTACAGAATTAAGCAGAATTAAAATTATTTATATTATATTGAACTAGACCAACATAAAACATATTGGAACAAATTAAAACATGAGCCGAATGAAACCGAATTAGACTAAATTCAAGAAAGTCAAATGTGTAAAGGTTTTTTAATGCATTTCGATAATAATTGTGGTAGGATTGAGTGGCAAGTACTTTTAGTTGAAATGTTGAATTAAAATACACCCTATCTCAGCTGAATATATTTATTTAAAATCATGGAAACTTATTTGAAATAAATAAAATAAACATCAACCCAATTATAATGATTAGGTGATATAAAATAAAATTGTGTGCAGTGAGTAAGGTTAAGTCTTTGCCTTAAGTCTTTTATCAATTTAACTATATTTCAATAGGTTCATTTTGATGAAATTTATATTTATTTCATATAACTATACTATTGTTCTATTGATTTAAAAAAAATAGTTTAATTTAATTCAGATTATAAACATAAAAAGGCATAATTGAAAATTATATTATAAACAGAAAATGGCATAATTGAAAATTTGTACTCTAAATAAAGAGGGTTATGGACTCATGGGCTTATTTTTATTCAATTGCCGTGACAATATTGCAAAATTTCAAATACAAGAGACTCTAATACAATTATAAAAAAAACAAGGACCATTTTGAAACAAGGAGTATTAACTAGACTCTTCTGGAAATTTCGAGTACTCAGCGCCTCTTCCTTTCCACATTCCGAGTAGAAGACTGAGCATCGCATTTCGCAAGTTAGGAACACCGACATTAGCAAAGCCGACTCATCGTAAAACCCTAGTCTAGCTCAACCACCACTTCCATGGCGATTCTCTCCGACTACAACGAAGAAGAGGAGCAGAAAACCGCCGCGCCGTCGAGAAATGTGCCGGCGCTGACAACTAAACCTTTCACCGCCAACCTTGATCCGGCGAATCCGCTAGGTTTTCTCGACGCAGCACTGCAGTTTCTGGCTAAGGAATCGGATCTCTTCAAGAGTGATTCCTTGGTGAGCGACGTGAATGCGGTGGTGCGCCAGGTGAAGGAGAGAGTAGAGGCGGAGGACAGGAAGAGGAAGGAGAAGGCTGAGGAGAGCGCACGGGCTGAGAAGAAAATGAAGGAAGAGGTGAAGCAAAAGGCCGCCGTCAAGGAAGAATTGGCGGCGGCAACTCCTTCGGTGAGTGAGGCCAAGGACGATGATACCAGCAAGGGTCCTCGAGGTACTTTTTGATGATTATTAATCAGATGCTTTAATTTGTTGATGTTCATTTCATTCGATCAGCTAGGTTTGATTGAATTTGAGGTTAGGGTGCATTTGTGTTGACATTGGTGGAGGTGGCATAATTGAGAAAATTAATTGCCGGTGGCTAATTTATGCGTTAGTCAACGGATTGGGGATCTTTAGACTTAGGATGTATTGGATACCATAGTTTCCATGTTCTCAAGGAATAACTGATCAAAAAATCGAGATTGAAGTCTTGGCTTTAGCTAATGTAATGGTGCTATTGCTGCTGAGATAGCTGACTGTAGATTTGATTTTTACCATTTGACTGGATTATTGCTTTCCTATCTGTGCTAAGGTCGTAGGGACTTCAGAGACTGATGTTTTCCCACTTCGGCTTGCAGTAAATGTGTTTGTGTGTAACAGGGTTGAAGGTTGTCATAACTCATAACTTTCTCTGACTTTAGTCAGGGTGCTGAATCTGCCGATATACTCCTCGTTAAATAAGTTTTTAAGTTTTGAATCATTTGAGTTAGAAAGAGGAAAAATGATGGCAAATTGAGTGCTGATCACTTATGATCTTTGGATTTTATAAGTAGTTACATTCTTGGATGGGCGTTTGGGTGGTGATTATAATACGCCACGTAGAAAGAAAAGGGCTAATGTATTATTGCATCAGTGTAGTAGTAGGAGGAGGAGGAGGAGAAGTAACTGGTTTGGGAACTCTGCATCTAGGGTTTTATTGGTTACCACAAGTTAGTTCAATGCTTTGAACCTTTGACTTGAGACTTACTACTAGTAAAGCTGTTTAGCCTGTCATGGATTTAGTATGCTTTTCAATTCGCAAACCATCTGAAACCGGATTATTACTTTGATTCATTTGAAGTTTGCAATAACTAATTGGAAATCTAATGGTGCTAGAACTGCTGAAATAGCTTTGGATCTGATGTTATATAATGTTTTATTGCTGCTGGTTTGCTGGTTATATATTTGTGTGAGTGTGGCCTGGGAATGTTAAGAGACTAAAGCTGTAAATGAGTCGAGCCAAGTTTGAACAACCCCTAGTTCGAGATCAGCTCATTTGAAATATCTCGAGCTCGGTCAAATAATCGAGCCATGGTTAGATATATTTTTAATATAAATGTTTATTTTTTATAAACAGTATAGGAGTATGCTATATATATTAAAAATATATTAAATATATTATGTTGACTCGATAAACTTGACGCTTAATGTGCAGTTTTAGTTGAGTTCGAGCTCGAATACTATACGAGTTTGCTCGGCTCGAGCTCGGTCAAACTCAAGCTCGAGTCGAGCTTTGGCCGAGCTGTTTGCGAGTTGTTCGTTTACAACCCTATCAGAGACCATTAATGCGCCACCACTTAACTGAAAAGTTATTGTGTGGTTTTTAGTGCTGAAGCCTGAAATTGTCACATTTGCGTTGACTTTACTGATAATGCTCTTGTACGATATGGATGATTTACTAACTTTTGTTGGCTTTATTTTCACGTACATTGTTGCAAATATGAGTAGCTCCCAATCGCGGCAATGGCCTAGATCTGGATAAGTATTCTTGGATCCAGTCACTTCAGGAAGTCACTGTCAATATTCCCATCCCTCCTGGAACAAAATCAAGATTCATTACCTGTGAAATTAAGAAGAATCATCTGAAAGTTGGCCTGAAGAATCAGCCTCCAATAATTGATGTACGTATCTTTTATGTTTTCCACTTCTAAAATTACTAGTTGAATCTGCACTCACGGAAGTCTAATTTTTTTACAGGGCGAACTTTATAAGCCAGTCAAGGTTGATGACTCCTTTTGGAGCTTAGGTACCAACTTATCTTAATCTGTTTTGTATACAACGCTCCACTTACTGTCCTGAGTTAGCCTGAATGAGAGTGTTTTACTAGTTGCACTTTATTGGTTTATTTTGTTTTCTTATTTTTCCAAGATGTAATTCTGAACTTTTCTTCGTATAATTTCTCTTTGTTTTTATCCATTACTTGTTTTTCATGCACACTTTCAGTTGTTAACTTCTGAATTGTGCAGAGGATCAAAAATTTGTCTCCGTCCTCCTGACCAAACATGACCAGATGGAATGGTGGAAGTGTGTTGTTAAAGGTGAACCTGAGGTCGATACTCAAAAGGTGGAGCCCGAGAGTAGCAAGCTATCAGATCTGGATCCTGAAACTAGATCAACTGTTGAAAAGATGATGGTTAGTGTTTGATACTCTCTGATATATTTTCCTTAGAAACATGTCTGCTTGTACTGTAGATTCGTATTTTCGATCCTGATCAGGCAGTTTGAATTTATTTGCTTTCATAACCATGAAATAAACGCATGCTTTCTTAACCATGTAAAATAGATATGCAGTCATGGTTTTTCTAACCAAATCTTTTTAGGATCAAAATAGAAGATCCAAAACTAAGACATAACCTCGTGTGGCTTGTGATTGCATCTCAGTTTATATAACCTTTGGAAACTGATTGTGTAATATCTTTTGTGACCCACAGTTCGACCAGAGGCAGAAGTCCATGGGCCTGCCTACAAGCGATGAAATGCAGAAACAGGACATCATGAAGAAATTTATGGCCGAGGTAGAAACCTGACCTTTAATCTCTAATGATTTTGTAGTAACTCACGTGGTACTAAAGTTCAATCTTTTGCAGCATCCTGAAATGGACTTCTCGAGGGCAAAGATAATGTGAGTGAATTCTCAAGGTGAACCTGAGGTCCATGCAGATTTGTGTATGATCTGAATAGCTGATGTACGATGCTTATGTTTTGCCGCCGGCGAGTTGGTTAGAATTTTGGTCTCAGACTGTGTTAGCAACGATATTGTCTCAACAGTTGGGGGGTAGTTTATTTGACAATATTTCAACTCTTTTGGATGTTTATTATATGGTAGTGTAATGTTTCTAGATTATAAGGACCGATGTCCTAGTAGTAGTTTGAGAAATGGCTTGTTCTTCATCGTGGGCTTAACCGGTCCTTGTAGGCTTTGTAGCAATATTTTGATTCATCGGGGCATCTGGATGAATCAAGAATTGGCCGTGATGTGAATAGGTTTTGCAGCCCCGTGAAGTGAATATGTCGTCATCGAGCAATAATTAGGATCAGCCTTCAAACGTTAGCTGAAATGAAATAACGCAGCACCAATGATGTTATGACAAAAACGCAAGGTGGGGAGAGGAAGAAAGAAGAAGCCTGATCATACATCCACATCGTTCTCTTTCAACCAAAAGGCAAGGGTCGCTATCCCTAAACAAAAATCGTCCGATCTAGTATCATGATACCGAAAATCAAAGGCACAAAACTGCAGCCTGTATTCCCCAAAATTGTCTTATTCTGGGGTCCTGTAGAACCGGCTAACGGCAAATAATTGATGGAGCCGGTCATGCATTTCTCACACTATCTAATCGAGGGGCCGAGTGGAATGGTCATTTCAAATGGTTCTTAGACATTGACTTTTGCTGTTCTTTCTGTAATGGGGAGATTTTGGAACATGTAGGACAAGCTTCGAGGATGTTATTATTGGAATGTTGAGTTATTCTCCACCGTGAATCATGCACACATATGGTTCCAAAAAGATGCAAAGACGATGCCAAAGAGCAAGGGTGGCAGTTTACACACAATATTTTTTATAAAAAAAAACTAAAACGTCCATAAGACGTGGGTTTATAGGGTTCTCATCCCTTTCCATTAACCTCAAATGTGCACAATGTGCAATAACAAGAAGTGACGTTATGGGATAAACCCATTTACACTGAGATACTAACTAAACATAACAGTTATAATCTGAGATTTCAGTGGCAACAGAAGAGATAACACGCAATTAATAGCTCTTTTGCCCTTAAAAGACACGTAGGGCAGTGTTTCTTCAACTTAACTGAAATTTCGATGTGTTCAATTTAGTTAAGTTGATTTTGATTTGATGAAATTTGGTCTTATTCTTGTAGTTTTTCAATTGATGCATTCAGTTCATTTCTCATCTGGTGGAAAATTGATCTACACTTCAAAAAGTTTTCAGATGACATATTCCATAAGTAGTTCCCTAGATTTCACTTGGAATGTGATGCATAGGCACGGGAGGAAACGTGATATCAAGCTAAAGGCACCCATATTATCGGCCAACAGGTCAAGTGATTGGTTAAATATTCCGATGATCTGGGTTCGAATTCTGGCATCCGCAATATGGGAATTTCTTCCCGTAGTAGGATTTCTTGTGGCCATCACGACCCACAAGATTCACTTTCTCATCAAGACCTAGGTGTTTGATCGCTAGGCAACGTGGATTCATTTTCTCATTAACCCGTGATATCGAGATGATCGATCTTGAATTTTCTCCTGTAAGAGGGTACCTTATGAGCATCATAAAGTGATTATTTAAATGTTTGACCCTTATATGTTGTGATTTACCTTCTCGTCATGTTAAAAGGCATACATGCAAATATTAAATGATTCAATAATGCAAAGAGGCTCGCGCATGCCTACGCTTTCCACAAAAAAAGTCCACAACAAAACTGCATAAACACACCCAAATTCAAATGTATCGACATTTATTTCGCAACAATCTGTACTGTACTCCCAAGTGGTATATTCTAATGAGCTTTATTTTAATTATATTTTCTGGAAATAGGCAATAAAGTTGCATCGAATGATATGGCCAAGGTTCGAGTTCCAGAAGTCTCAATCGACAGAAAGTTATAATTAGTATCTCTCATCAAATGGAATATTGCATAGTTTGCAATTAGAGAATGAGAAC
This sequence comes from Rubia balearica, assembly GCA_032355405.1. Classification (NCBI taxonomy): domain Eukaryota; kingdom Viridiplantae; phylum Streptophyta; class Magnoliopsida; order Gentianales; family Rubiaceae; genus Rubia; species Rubia balearica. The sequence continues at coordinate 917,478 of JAULKJ010000006.1, forward strand.
AAATATGGTGATAAATACTCGTAAGACCCTTTTCAGGACCTAAGGCCTAAAAACATTCTGTTTTTAAAATATTTTAAAAAAAATGCATTTAACACCGATGCATATTTCATAGAAAAGGTTTTCTATTAGGCCAATCATAAAATAACTTATTTTTATAATTTGTAAGTTATATTATTATAATTATTTATATGTTTATTTTTTTAAAATATTTCGTAATTATTGATAACTCATTGTAATAAATAAAAATAAATTTAAAATCACTTTGTTAGTCATATTAGTTACTCCCTCCGTCCCAGTTCAATCTGCACACTTTTTGGTCAACTTTCTCAGGCCATATTTGACCATTAATAACTTTA
>JAULKJ010000006.1:930801-942742 GCA_032355405.1 Rubia balearica
ACCCCTTCATTTCCATCAGTTTTCCTCTCCATTCCATTCCCTTTTGCGCCACAAATAGAGCTGGAGGAGAAAGATTTGCATAAACCGAGAAATGTATGCAGAGACTGGATACATGCTCCCTTTCTTCCAGTTCCAGAGCAGTTTTTCTCAGCAATTTGATGAGTTTTCCTGCCCTTCCCAGAGGCCTAATGCTCTACTGGTAACCATTTTTATGCTTGATTTTTCGTCGTGTAAATGGAATGATTGAAATGGGATTACTCTGTTTGAAAGTGGGATCGTTTTGATTCTATGAAATTTGCAGTTTGTTTTTGTTGTTGAGGTTTTAGGGGTTTTGAGCTGATTAAATTTGTGGGTTTTTCTTGCTTAGTGATTTGGATTGGGAAAAATTGAATCTTGGACAAATTTAGAACTTGGGGTTGGCCATTTTTCGGTTTTGAATAACGTGGAGCTCTGCTTTTGTGAAAGAATTGATTTGTTTTGCCTTTTCTTATCTGTGATTTGATATTTTTGTCATCAATATGGTCCTCTTCTTTGTGCTTGCTGAGTAGTTGTGGAAGAAAAGGTAAGCAGAAATATGGCATCACTTTCACATTCACAATCACAACTTCCGTGCTCCAAACTTCTTTTCCCAATTCTCTATCCCCATGAAGAACGTTATTGGTAATGGGGCTGTCTTCACCTTTTCTTTTTTTAAACCATTTTGAAGGATTCTGATGTCAACTACTACTTGTTCAAGGCTCACTTTTAACAGCACTAATCTAGATTCAGAACTTAAAGGTGGAAAAAAATGTTGCAAAGGTTTAAGCCTCTGCTTTCAGTGTTAGTGCTCTGTTTGCTTATTTTAACGTTTGTTTAAAGTGTGGATTATACTTGATTATATTTACTATCTTCATACTTTTTTTAATTCTTGAATGTGCTAGTTTGTATAATATGGATTCCAACGCAGATCTGTTGATCTCCTTAGTGTAATAAATGCTTGGTGGAATTTTTTATATTCTTGAATGTGCTAGTTTGTATAATATGGATACCAACGCAGATTTGTTGATCTCCTTGGTGTAATAAATGCTTGGTGGTGGTTGCTGTATAGACAAAAAAATTACTACTCCATAGCTTTTCTGGGCATTTATATTTCTTTCAGATTTGCTTAAACTGGTTCTTGGTGTCTTTTATTTTTATCATAAATGTTTTCACTCTTTTGGAAAAAGTACCCAATGTTCATGAAATGCTACTTGATATTTGCCATTTTAGTCTCTTGTGCTAAAGGGGCTGAAAGTGCACAATTTCTTTTCCAGATTTTGTGCACTCGTGTTAGTTTTCATATGTTGATAAAACATGGTAACAATATAAATCGGGTTTCCCTGTTATCTCCACTTTCCCTGACTTGGAACTATGATGCAGGATAATCTGACTCAGGGATCAGCTATTTCAGAATATGACCTCGGTGTCGAGGGAGATCTGTTTCAGGCTCCTGCTCCGATAATGGAGGAACCACTTATAGGCATGGATCCAATGACGGCTGCAATATCGATGATTTCATGTGGTGGAGATGTTATTACTTCACAGGATCTCAAGGTGTCGGATATTTACCCGTCGATTGATGATGAACAACTTTTCAGTGAGGTTTTCTATGAATGCAAGAAGGATATTCTGGCTAAAGAAGCAACCGAAGCTACGCGCTCTGAGCTTCTGGATATGAAAGCTTCTCATGAGAGCCTAATTGCTGGAAGTGATTCTTTTTTGCAAGGAGGGCCGGTCCAGAAAAGTCTTAGTTCCGGTTGCCTAAACTCATTGGAATGGATTCATGGTTCTCCAAAAGGCCCAAATTTCCTCGACTTTCCTGGATTCGACTTGGGTAATGGTATGCGAAGAGCCTTCAGTGAAGGAGATATTAAGGTATGTTTAATTTATTTTATGAATCTTGTTTCAAGTTGGTTGAAGCAAGTTAACAGTTGTAGCATTCTTGAAGATGGATATACGGTTCTAACATAAGCATGAGTTGAGAAATGCCTAGGTTTTTAAAGCACTCATTTAGCAGAATATAGCTCGGTAACTGATACTAGGTTTGTATGGCAGGCTGTCGCTAATGGTAGTGTAAACGTGATCACTTCTCCACGTGGGCATCCACAGTCCATTTCAACTTGCACATATGAAGATCGCAAGGAAAAACTTTCAAGATACAGGCACAAGAAGAGCAAGAGGAACTTTGGAAGAAAAATTAAGGTGATTTTTTAAGCATCTTCCGACAACTAAGAATGTTTAAGTAGATCAATCATGCTCTATGTTCACATAGATTCGAAACCATTTCAGTTCTTTCCTTATAGAGCTTTTCTGGGATTTCCACGATCTTCTGATGTCGTGTTTGTGTATGAAAAGTATGCTTGCAGGAAAGCTTTGGCTGACAGTCAACCGAGGATCCGAGGCAGATTTGCAAAGACGGAGGAAATGGATTCGTCCAAGAAGCAATGTTGACTAATTAACCCTTTACAAAACTAAGAGCAACCCTGTAGAAAAGTGTAGAATTTCAGTATTAGTAGTATTAGTAGTAGCAGTTTGGAGATGAGGGAGGAATCCTTTAATTAAGCTGAATAAAGACCTCCAAAAAAGATGTAACATCCTACCTACTGGTGTAGTAATGTAAATATATGTTGCCTTCTGTTTAATAAAATGCCAGTGAAGTAATAATAGATGTATGATGCACTGATGTAATGGCTATCTATACAATATGATGTCTTATCTTTTCACCATTATGTGCTTTTGGTTTTTGTTATTTTTTCAAAAGGAAATTGATCTATACAATATGATATCTTATCTGTTCACTATTATGTGCTTTTGGTTCTTGTTCTTTTTTCCAAAGGAAATTGTGTAGAAGCAAATGGTCACCCCTTAGCTAATGTTGTTCGTTCTTTCAACTCTGTTACCAGACATTGATGTATCTTTTGTTTTTGGTTCTTCATATGGTTCCTTTGTCCCAACTAGATTTGCACTACAATCATTATTACGTTATTTAACAAACATGTTTGATCGTTGTTATGTTTACTTACGTATAATAACAAAAAATAAAAAGTTGATATTTATAAATTACTTGTTATGATGAATTGAACAATATCATATACTCCCCCGGTCATCAAATATTGACACTCTTTCCATTTTAGGATGGTTTTTTTACTGACACTTTTCTCTTTTGACAAATCCTAGATTATTTCTATCCACTCAATTTACTTTTTTTTCTTCCCAATTCAACATTCACCATTCATTTCACTTTAAAATAAAATTTGTGTCATCTTGTAGGGTGCCGATATTTGATGACCGGATGGAGTACGATAATATTGTTGTTTATAAATCTATTTAAATATGGATTAAACTTTAATAGTAGCTTTAATTTGTGTTTATATGCTATGTAATTATGTTTATATGTGAATGTTAGGTCCATGGTTCCAAAAACAATTCTTAATAGAAGTGCTCCTTCACTTTCTCTATAAGTGGCACCATAGGTTTAAATGCTTAGATTTAGGCAGAGAAAGTGGGTGGATGAAATTGAATGTAGAATGTAAAAAGTAGAATGAGTAGATGAAATTGAAGGAATATTACAAAAAATGAAAAATGTGCCAATATAAAATAAACAACCTAAAAAGGAAAGTGTGTCACTAATAGAGAAACATAGGGAGTACAAATTTTAGTCTTACAACAAGTTTTTGATAAGACAGTTAATTTTTAGCAAGAATTTAATGAACAACCCTCGGGTTGAGATTTGAGAAACTACGGGGAGAACCACTGACACACATTTTTCATGTTACCGGATAATTTTTAGTACTCCCTCCATCCCAATTGCACAACAATAATTTCACACTGTTCAAGAAACATGTTTGACCGTTAATATGTTTACCTAAGTATAATAATGGTAAATACAATGTTGATATTTAGAACCTACTTGTTTCGACGAATTCAACAATATTACATGTGATAATATTATTGCTCATATATCTATTCAAATATGGAGTTAAACTTTGATAGAAAATATTGTTAATAAAGCAAGTGTGCAGTTTGATATGGGGCAGAGAGAGTAAGATTGTTCTAAAATTCACAGATATTATTAAGGGTGTGGTTCAAACCTTGGACATTCTATATGTTATAGAGATGGTGGATTAACCATTGAACCAAATTCCAATTCACTTGGGGGCGTTTGCTTGGGGTGTATCAAGAAATGGAAAGGGAATCTGAGAACTTGATCCTGTTAGTTAATGTTAGGTTTGATTTTTTTTATCATTCTCTTTCCCCATTTTTAGTTTTACAATTTTCCCAATTATGGGTAACGTGATCCCCTAGTCTTACCCCAAGACTGAGATTCCCTTTCCATCAACTTTGTAGCCTTCCACTAGTCTTCCATTTTTCTCTTTATTTTCTCAATCCAAAACAAGATTATTCTTTATATTTATTATCAAAATAAAAATTATAAAATTACAAATATTTTTTCAATTAAAATATTATAATTTTATTTTTATATTGTATATAAGTCGAATTTAAATTAAACTATAATTTTATATGAACTCTTCTTTAAGTAAAAAAAATATTTTTTTAACAATATACAATGAACAATAGTTATATTATTTATATATAAATACTATTATTTTATAATTATATAATATAAATAGAAATATATTAAATAGTAATGTTATACATTAACCTAATTAAATTTTTAAAAAATTAGTTTCATACGTAAAAATAATATTATAATTTTACTTTTTCAAGTTGTATATGGGTGAAATATTAATAAAAATACAATTAATATAATTTTACCTTTTGAGTTGTATATGGGTGAAATATTGATAAAATTAAAATTTATATAATTTTCTTACAAACTATATTATTTCATAAATATTATTATATCCTAGAGGTCAACCAAACAAATTGAATATTTTACCGCTGTTATACCCAAATGAAAAGACAATATGTGAATTTTAATTTGGTTTTGATACTTTTAATGGAGGTGGTGATATATAGGTTTAATATGGTTCTCGATGTTGAATAATCAATGTTTTATTTATAGAATATAATTATTTTTTTGAAAAATATTTATGTGTTGATGGATATAATACATCATGTATATTTTGGATTTGCATCGATTTTTTATTTTTTAAATAATATCCTCCACATGTCCATTCTTAAAATATTTACGTACTATGAGATTTTTTTAACATCATTATTTGCACGTTTTTTATATAAAATGAAATGCATATTTTAAAATAAATTTGTGGCATGTGATATGAAATTAAAAAATAGATAAAGATGAAAATACGTAAATAAAATATTTACGACAAATTATAAATAGATTTAATATTTTTTAATCACATACAACATATTAATAAATTAAAGATGATGAACTGCATATTTTATATTAAATATTTTTATATGAATTATTTATGAAAATAACTCATGAAATACTTTTATATTTTTTAGCAGATTTGATAATGGTAAAATAATTTATACATATGTATGATATTTTAAAAATAATGCTATAAATTAATATTTATTTCCTAGTGTGAACTAAATAGTTACAAAGGGAACGAGAAAGAATTTGATTCTCTTTCCATAATTGAACCAAACAAATTTTAAAAAATAGGGTTATTTTTTTTCTTTTCTCTTTGCTAATTCATTTTCCTTGCCCCGTTTGAACCAAATGACCCTGAATGTAAATCCTACTACAAACCTTTGTCATAGTCATTTTAGTGGTGCCAAATTGCAAGTACTACTAAAATGACAAAGGAGTACAAGTATTAGATTTTTTTTTTGCAAGATACTTAAATATTTCAAAATAAATTTCTTACTACAATCTTATATAAATACAACTAAAAGAGTAACCATTTTGACAAGTGGCACCTCAATGCTTGCCACATCAACATTTCAAAATATTAATTTAAATAAAATTTATATTTAAAATGTACAATATTTGATTTCCAATGCAATTCTTGAAAAGTGAATGGGGTAATAATTACTCTAACCAAGACATTACTATTGATACGCATAGTCATTATCTATACTACATAAGAAAAGTAAATAGTACATTAAATTTTGTACATTGACCCAAGTATTTGAATAGCCCAAACTTGTGAGAATCAAAGTAGAAAACAAAAGCAAACTATTCAAATTCATTGATAGCCTTATATGGTGTATTGAACAACTTTTCCCAAACTTTCCACAAAAATCATACCCATAATTTGGATGATAATTAGTCGAAAATAACTACAGTTTATTAAACATTTCAAACATTGAAATGTCAATGACATTTCAATTGGTTTTTTTATCAAAAGGTCAATAACATTTTGAAAGTAACTACGGTCAATAACATTTCAAACAAAAAATAAAATATGTTTTTGATACAAATTAATAAAGGATTTGTAAATAAAATTATTTTAAGTAAAAGGTATTGCATGCAAAACCTCAAAATTTTTGGTTGGCATCTTAACTTTCAATTATTTTTATAAAATTATTTAATTTTATGTTCAATAAGATTATAATAAGAGTTCATGTGATTACCATTTTGTATGATAATATGTATTTTTAATGGATTTTAATTGTTATGATTTTTTTAAAATGATTATTCCAAGATTAGAATGATTTAATTCTTAATTTTTACATACATTATTATTATTATTATTTTAAATTATATTTTATTGATTAAAATATTTGGTCAATATTCTTGAAGTTGAGAGTTGATTTAATTCTATTAAAAAATCAAATCATTATTATTTTCATAATTACTTTCAAATCATTGAATACTGACAACTATTTATTCTCTTTCAATAAATTATTCAATAAATTATTTTAACCGTTTATCCATTTACTGTACATAACTTAAATTTTACAATAAAATGTTGCAGTTAACCATCATATTTTTAAAATTATACTTAGCATTTTTTATTAGGTATGCTTTACTTCTATTTATAATTAAGAGTTTTTTTATTTAATTTTAAAATACACATAGTAATTTAATAAATTTAATTTAAAAATTATTGATTCATTATCAACACATTTCATATTTTTATCACTATATTTTCTACAATGTAAAATTTTTCTATACACCGGTTAATATTTTAAATATAAAATAAATACTCCCTCCGTCCCATAATGAATGGCCTATTTACCTTTTCAAAGTCAAATTTGATTAACTTTGACCCTAAATATAAACTAATATATACAATAAATATATCATGTAAGATATTGTTAAATTCATCTTAACATCTATTTTCTAAATATCAAATTTTTATACGGAATTGTTGTGTGTATTTAGAGATATTGACGGTCAAACACGGTCATTGAAGACCGTGAAAAAGTAAATAGGCCAATAATCATGGGACGGAGGGAGTAGTAAAGAAATAAAATCAGTAACATATTATAATATTGGTATATTATTTTAGGACAAATGTGATTTAGGTTAGTCAAAATGACTTCAATATCCCTAAGTAAACAATATTTATTATATGGTGTTCGGTGTAACCTATAAAGTCTCAGTAATTATAAAATGTTCTCACTTCACAGTTAGTCGGTCTGAAGAAAGTTTTTGTCATATATAATAAATAAATAACATGTATACATATTTATATTAAAAGTACCCCGTCATTTTATAAAAACCTCCGAATATTTTCTTATTTCAAAATATGAGTTTAGTTGAATTTTCTTTAGTGATATAAATAGTGTATATATATAGTATGACATATGTTTAGTTTATACTTGTAGAAGATATAAATAGTATTTTAACAACTTATGATTGATTATGTATAGTAAAGAATTAAAATCACTAACACATTGTAATATATCTTATTTGAGGACAAATTTGGTTTAGTTTAGTCAAAATGACTTCAATATCTCAGGTTGATAGCAGCAACCCTACAATTTTTATTATATGATGCTTGGGATAAGGCCTTTGGTAGCAATGGGGTGTTGTTTTAACTACTCACACATTGTATAAAATTTCGTATTAGTCATTAACAAGTAATTTAATAGATTAAATTAACACCCACCTTTACTATTTAAAACTAATTACTCTGCCGGTAACTAATTAATTAGTTTAAATATCTTAATCTAGGTAAAGCTTCTCCGAGAAGTATCACCATTTGCGATATGCTCAGGTTTTCAGTAGGATGGCTTTGGGAGAAGGAAATCCACATATTCGGCCATTGAAGAAGATTTGACAAGGCACTGTGACACCAACACCAATGCTTTGTGAAAAGCTTTTTGGCTCGAGCCACACGCATCCACCAAGCCCCAATGTTTCCCTCTTGTACTTTGGCGTCGCGCCTGCTTCCTCCTCTGATGAATCGGTGGTTAAACTTATTTTGGTTGAACCACCATACTCCTATCAGTATTATTTTGGTTGAACCACAAGATAAGTTGAACTTGTTAATGTGGGCCGAATTTGGTCTGACAGTGGACGACGTGGCGGAAGATCCTTTCGGTTGCTCATGGCATTCAACGGCCAGGATCCTAGATTGCTTTGTTTTACAAGTTCTGGTTGCATTTGAACTACTCCTGTTCTTTCATTTTACATCTCCTAATTTTTCTAGAACAGACTTCGTTGCATGTAACTTACATATGCTCCTTACGTCTCACCAGTTTTGGAATTTTTTTGTCAACTTTCTCAAACCATATTTGATCATAAATTTCAATTAGACTATAAACTCTAATAGTATCATCATGTGAGATATTGTTTGTCTCCTATTTTTATGTAGTTTCTAAATATCAAATTTTAATATATCATTAATATCCGTAATTAAAGTTATTAATGGTCTAACATGGTCTGAGAATATTAACAAAAAAATAGGCCACGCAATTATTTTTGGATAGATATTATGTGTAATATGAAGTGGAATTATTGAGTGACATTAAATAGAGGGTATGTATCCAATGAAATATTTGACTAGTAGATTTAACTAGTATTTGAGGCATAATTTACTGAATGTTCTGACTTATGTCATGACACTTTGTGTAAGAATTAAATTGTGTCAATTTCCCTGAGACGCACTAAAATAGATTTTGTGTTAATGTCTCTTGCATACTCTATCTGGCTTGGTCTATATTGTCTCCTTTTTTCTTTTTTTTGGATGATATTCATATATCGACACTTTTTTCTTTTGGTGCATCCTAATCGTTTTTATCCACACAATTTACTTATTGTTCTCTCAATTTATTCTAGGCCAGTCACTTCTCATTTTTTAAAACAATGAATGTGCCATTTAAAATACACTATGATATTAAATTCCCTTTCCTTTCGAGTATGACCCTTTCAATTTGAAAATTGACCTGTGAGAATGCAAAATTAAATGGAACACATTGTTCTCGTTTTAATATTGTTTATATAATTATATGCATTTATGTTTTCCTTGGCAGAATTGTAATAATACACCAATAACGTAATAATCACTTCATATTGTTAACAACTTGTAGTCAAACTTAAGAAGGGATTCTTTGTGTCTGTTAGAGGCTTGTGAGCTGCTGATTTTTGCAATATTAATATTGCATTTGCCACCTTACCGTCACTAACAAGTCATATTTTTTTATAAAATAAAAATTAATATTTGAATATTATTTATGTGAGGGCAAAGTCTTGGAAAACACCGTCATATCATAGGCTTATAGAAAGCCGGGATTCAATTAAATTAATACAAGGTCTTAGTTGCAATATTAAATTTCTTAGTTACACCGTCCTACAAGTATATAGATACAAATATCATTATGTGAGATATCATTGGATTTCATGTATGATGTATTTTATAAACATCAAATTTTAATACACCATTGTTATACATAAATAAAGTTATCGTTGGTCAAATATAGTTTAAAGGAGTTGACCAAAAAGTGTGCAGATTGAACTGGAACAGAGGGAGTACAATTTTTCACGATTTGGCCCGAAAGTAATACACACTGTCATTGTGCTTAATGGATGTACTACTACGGAGTACGTAGTTTCTGTCACAAAACCCTTTCAATGGAAATTTAAAAAAAAAAAAGATTGTGCCCTTTCTAACCAGTAGTACAAGAATGTCTACTGGAATATCAAATATTACCATGTATTCATCCACCCTCATTGTGGCGGGAATTTTCCTCGCCTATAAGTAATACTTGGGTAGGGGTGGGCAAAAAAATTGAAAACCGAAAACCGAATCGAAAACCGAATTATCCGAATTAGAATAACCCGAACCATATTTAAAATACGGTTTTCGGATAACCGAATTGATTAAACCGAATTTTGAATACGGTTTTTGGTTTGGATTTGGATATGGAAACTCAACCAAAATCCGACCCGAATACCCAATTACAATTAATTAATAAATAATATATATATATATAGTATATATATATTCGAGGACTTGAATAAATGAATTGGTTAATCAAGTCTTAAAAGTTAAAACTGTGAAAGGTGGAAATCTGGGAAATCTGGACTATAGCTAGGGGTGGGCATCGGATCGATTTTCAAATGTTTCGGTTTATTCGGTTTGGTTTAATCGGGTTGACCTTTCAGAAACTCAAAACCAAGAACCAAACCATATTTGGTAAAATCAAATTCGGTTTATTCAAATTCGTTTTTCGGTTTCAATTCAAATATATTTGAAAAACCAAATAATTTTTTTATATGTCCCACCGATCTGAAATTGGCAACCCCAAAATTTAATTGAATTTGGAGCAAAGTGCATATATAACCCTATATAATTGAAGAAAATGCAGATATAACCCTGCTATTTTAGAAAGTGCAAATATAAACCCTACATAATGAGATAAAGTGCAAATATAACCCTGTCTGCCAAACCACCGCCGGACCACCACCGGCCACCGCCGGACCGCCGCCAAGTCGCCAGAAAATTGTGATTTTTCAGCGGCGGCCGGCGGCGGTCCGGCATCAGCCGGTGGTGGTCCGACGGACAGGGTTATATTTGCACTGTATCTCATTATGTAGAGTTATATTTGCACTAAAAATTATTTCAGGATTATATTTGCACTTTTATTAATTACATAGGATTATATTTGTATATTGCCCTTGAATTTATAATAATACAATTGAATAATCGAATCTCAGCCCGAGTTCAACAAGGTCTTAATTTTTTGTGTTCAAACTCAGCTCAGTTAAAATTAACAATGCTCAAAATCACCTCATAACCGGTAACCAAGCTCAAGTTCGAAAATAAATAATTAAAACTAAAAATTTTATTCACAAATCACTTGACTCCGAAAAGCCCAAACGCTGGTGAATTTTTAAACTCAAACTGATCAGTTTATGGCCCATTTTTTAAGCCAATTGGCCTTCAGACTGGGCTGTCTGACTAATTGGTTGAAAGGTGGAGTGCCCTTTTTTATAAGTAATATTTACTTAATAGTTTCAACCTACTATCGATGTGGGATAATGCACTTCCTTCTACCTTCCAAACAAACATCTTTTTCGAGCCTTTACCTGATCAATCATTGGCATCAAACCAATTGCACGTGTACGTAGGAAAGTTGCAGGGAGTACAGGTTCCTATGCATGTAGCAAACAAGCAAGTTTTCAGATCATGTCAATCCCAAATCAAACCACTGATGAGTAAATAATTCGATCAACCTACAAAAGGCACTCCATTATTTCAGATCATTTTTATAGAGTTTTAAGGGTATAAAGCAGGAAAATGTGTCCATCAGTATAGGAGAAATACTGCTGAATACTACTCCCACCGTCCTATAAATAGAATCCCAGTGCATGACCGATAATATCAGTAGTCACAACTACAGAGACCAGACCTAGAAAAAACCTTTTGAACATGTATTGATATTTAAGGTACCACTTAATATTAGTTATTACATACTTTAGATGAGCTCTAATCGAGTCATAATCGAGTTTGATTGAGCTTCTTATCGAGTTGTTCGCGAACATAAACGAGCCGATCAGCATTATGTTCGTTTATGTTCGTTTATTAATCGA
>JAULKJ010000006.1:993432-1004165 GCA_032355405.1 Rubia balearica
ATTTTAGGATGTTCATTTTATTTTGTCACTTTTCAATTATGCTATACTTTAAGGTTGTTTTAGCCATTCATTTTACTTTTTCAACTTTCAATTCAATTCACACCACATAAATGGTATCTTCTAAAATTTTGTGTCAAAAGTGAAATGCCACATATAGAGGAACAGAGGGAGTAAATGACACACTTTTCATTATTGACAAGATTCCTTCAATCTCATCTCCTCATTCTACTTTATATTTTCTACTTTCAATTTCATACACTTATTTTATTCATCTAAATCCAAACAGTTAAATCTATGATGCGAATAATAGAAAAATAGAGGGAGCATCTTCGGTCAAATATCTCTAACGATACTACCAAAATATAATGAATGTTGAATATTATAATTTGTATAATCAAATTATATTTTAAAAATATTTTTAAAATTACAAAATTTTGTTATAATAAATTAAAATCATTAAATTTTAAAATTACAAAATTTTGTTATAATAAATTAAAATCATTAAATTACACTATTAATTATAAAATGACTTATTTAACAATTAAATAAATAAAAACTATATATTTTGAGATAAAATTATCGATAATGTTGCAAATATGCTGTTAGAAGTTTTTTTTAATGCTAGTACCAACCCAGTCCACACCCACCACCCCTGAGCTCTCTCTATAAAACCAAGTGGCGAAACCAATTTTCCAGTACTCTCTGCACTCTGCACTCTCGCTCTTCTCGTTGTGGTGGTTGTATTTTATTGCTCCCTTTTCTATTTCCTGTCAATTTTTCTTGTTTTTGCTGGCGGCTTGTGGAAATACTAATCGTATATTATTAGGAACAAGCTAGGTTTTCTACTTCGACAAGAAGTCTAATTTGTGAGCTGTTTGAAGCTGTTCTAAAATTTCAGCCATATCTGTACGAATACTACGTGGGATTTTGCATATCTGTATTGTAATCTTCGCTTTGGATAAGGACCCGTTCCCGCATATAATCCAACGCTCCTTCCATTTCCCAGATTTTGATTCGGCAGCCTTTTTTGCAAAGTCTCCGATAGGTTTTCGTTTTGTTTTTTCTTCTTCTCTTCCCGACAACCTTTCTCCGGCGATTTCTGGCCACAGATCTGACATTCAGTCGCTTCAGTTTCATAAAAAAAATATTGGATTTAATTAACAAACGGAAATTCCGGTGGTTGAATAGTTCTAGTAGTGGCGAGAATGTCGGCGGCGGCGGCGTCGAGGTCTTTGGTTACTTCCAACGGTAATGGCGTGGTTGCGGAAGCGCCGTTGGTGGCGGCGGTAAAGCCGTTCGTGAACAACCAGCTCAAGCTGAGCCGAGGAGTCGTCGCCTACCGGACGGCGGCGTCGGTTAAGAGAAGGGGCTCCGGGGTCGGGAGGACCGAGTTTCTCGGAGCGAGATTGCCCGGAGTTTTAGGATCGGAGAAGCTGAAGTTGCACCAGCGGAAAACCGGCGGCCCCGGTAAAACTCCAAAGCTCCGGGTGTTTCAGCCGCTAAACGCGCTGTCTCAGGTGCCGGAGAAGCCGCTGGGTCTATACGACCCTTCGTTCGACAAGGATTCATGTGGAGTCGGGTTCGTCGCGGAGCTCTCCGGCGAAAGCAGCCGGAAAACGGTAAATTAACCGCCCTGCGTTAATTCACTACCGCCCCGCGCGTGTTGAATGAGTTTTTGATGTGGAATGCGTGATATTTTGATTCAGGTTACGGACGCGGTAGAGATGCTCGTGAGGATGACGCACAGAGGAGCGTGTGGGTGTGAAGCCAACACCGGCGATGGAGCTGGCATTCTCGTGGCTCTTCCTCATGAATTTTACAAGGAGGTTTGTCGCTACTAATTTATGAAATTAATGATTTTGTGTTTTGTTTTGTTGTGTTTTGGATAATTTGTCGGATTAATTGTTTGTTGTTTGGATTTTGTTGTACTAGGTAAGCAAAGATGCAGGATTTGAACTGCCGCCAGCTGGTGAATATGCAATGGGCATGATGTTCATGCCCACCTCTGAGGCCAGAAGGGAACAGAGCAAAATTGTTTTTACCAAGGTAATATCTTGGTTTAACTTGATTTTTTTGTTCCTGGGTTTTGTTTTTACTGAGTTTTACTCTATGATAAATTGTTGTATTCTTATTTTTCTTTCCCTCCCAATAGGTAGCTGAATCTCTTGGTCACACTGTTCTGGGATGGAGGATAGTTCCGACAGATAATTCAATGTTAGGGAACGCTGCTTTGCAGACAGAGCCCATAATTGAGCAAGTGTTCCTCACGCCCACCGCGAATTCGGAAGCTGATTTGGAGCAGCAGGTTGATTCTTGAATCTGAAGTTTCAGTTTAACTGATTGTAAGAAGCGTTGTTGATTTGTTTAATGTATACAGATGTATATACTGAGGAGGGTATCTATGGTGGCCATCCGAAGTGCATTGAATCTCCAACACGGGGCTGTCAAGGACTTCTACATATGTTCATTGTCGTCCAGGTCTGTGTTTGTGTGTCAGAAATGGTCTGGCTGTTAGTTTGTTGGCTAAACTTGTTCAAAGGTTTTATTTGTGACTATATTTTGAAATTGCAGGACGGTTGTGTACAAAGGCCAGTTGAATCCGAATCAGCTGAAGGATTACTACTATGCTGATCTCGGGAATGAAAGGTTTACGAGCTACATGGCCCTGGTAATTATATAGCCCCTCTATTCTCTTTTTATTTTGCTGACTTGTACTTCACGACCAACAGCATGGGAACGAACAAACAACCAACCGGTTAAACCGAAGAGATGAAGGTGTTGAGGAAAGACTTCTGAGGCATTGCCGTTTGACGTGTGAATGATCTCTTAAGTTCCTTCCACACCCTTTGATCACTGTATGAATTGGATGCGGATTGGGTGAGTTTGGTTGGTAAGGAACATAATTATGAAGTAATCCCGTTTCCAGTGGCTTCTTCCACCATTAGAGGGTGAAGTGGATTGAGTTTGATCACGGTAGTTTAAATATCGGGATGCATTGGTGGCCCTGATGTTGTGTACT
This sequence comes from Rubia balearica, assembly GCA_032355405.1. Classification (NCBI taxonomy): domain Eukaryota; kingdom Viridiplantae; phylum Streptophyta; class Magnoliopsida; order Gentianales; family Rubiaceae; genus Rubia; species Rubia balearica. Next base: position 996,452 of record JAULKJ010000006.1, read on the forward strand.
ACTTTCCGAGTGCCTGTGTGGGTTTAAGCAAATTGTTTATTGTTGTGCAATTTAGTTGAGATTTGTACTGATACGACTCTTCGATTGGAATTGTCAATGCAGGTACATAGTAGGTTTTCAACCAATACGTTTCCAAGCTGGGATCGTGCTCAGCCGATGCGTGTTTTGGGTCACAATGGAGAGATTAACACACTCAGAGGAAACGTCAACTGGTTAGTTTCTCTACATACTCCTTTTAAGATTGGTATCAAAACCTTGTTTTTTACTATCACGAGCTATTTAGACCTATTGATTGAGGGAGATGGAAAAGCCTTTTGTTTGAGGCTAAGATGATTTTGTTTCTCTAACCCAGGATGAGGGCTCGTGAGGGTCTTCTCAAATGTAAAGAGCTAGGTTTATCAGCATCCGAGATGAAGAAGCTTCTGCCAATTGTGGATGCTAGCTCGTCTGATTCAGGTTGGTTGAATGGTTTTTTCCAAATGTTATTGTGCTTGATGTATTTGTGCAAAGCGGTTGCCGCTAATCTTATTCGTATATGTCAGATAGACTCTTACATACACGTAGAGTGTTTGTTATCCATACTGACAATAATTTCATTGTTGAGATTTTAGAGAAAGATATCATACCTCTCTAAAGCTTCTGGAATGATTCTCATTTTTTTTCTTTCTTTCCATTTATCAGGAGCTTTTGATGGTGTACTTGAGCTTTTAGTCCGTGCTGGTAGAAGTCTTCCAGAAGCTATGATGATGATGATTCCCGAAGCCTGGCAAAATGACAAGAACATTGATCCTAGCAGAAAAGCACTATATGAGTATTTCTCCGCCCTTATGGAGCCATGGGATGGGCCTGCTCTCATATCATGTTCGTACTACTAACACTATGAATATTGGATTTCAATGATTTTCTTCTCAGTACATTCCCGTGCTGATATAAATGTTGCTTGTAGTTACTGATGGTCGCTATCTTGGAGCTACACTTGATCGAAATGGACTGCGCCCAGGCCGTTTCTACATCACACACAGTGGGCGTGTTATCATGGCTAGTGAAGTCGGGGTTGTAGATATTCCACCCGAAGATGTATCAAGGAAAGGGAGACTCAATCCAGGGATGATGCTTCTAGTGGATTTCGAGAACCATGTAGTTGTAGATGACGAGGCCTTGAAGCAGCAATATTCACTTGCAAGGCCTTACGGTGAGTGGCTCAAAAGGCAGAAGATAGAACTGAAAGACATAGTTGAGTCTGTTCCTGAATCCGAAAGGGTTGCTGCACCAATAACCGGGACAGTATCCGTGAGTATATCTTTCAGTGAATGAATTGATTTTTCCATGTTTTTGGTTTGCATTTTATACCTCCCCCTAACGCTTCGTGTTACCTTAGGCATCCATCGACGACAGCAGTATGGAAAATATGGGTATTCATGGTATATTAGCTCCTCTGAAGGCTTTCGGGTATGTAGCCACCTCTTCTGTTAATAGTCCTTGAACACCTCTTGGCTATTTGTATTTACCTTGTGAACATATACATAATTGTATCGATTCACTTGCAGATATACCGTTGAATCCCTGGAGATGCTGCTACTACCTATGGCGAGAGATGGTGATGAGCCTCTTGGTTCAATGGGGAACGACGCTCCTCTGGCTGTCATGTCTGATAGAGAGAAGCTGACATTCGAGTATTTCAAACAGATGTTTGCTCAAGTGACCAATCCCCCGATTGATCCCATCCGAGAGAAGATCGTTACCTCCATGGAGTGCATGGTTGGCCCGGAAGGCGACCTTACAGAAACCACAGAAGAGCAATGCCATCGCCTTTCCTTGAAAGGCCCAATTCTGGCTATCGAGGAAATGGAAGCTATCAAGAAGATGGACTACCGAGGCTGGCGCAGCAAGGTCTTAGATATTACTTATCCTGTTGACCGTGGTACCGCGGGATTGAAGGAGACTCTTGATAGGATTTGTTTGGAAGCACATGATGCTATTAAGGAGGGTTATACAACCATAGTACTTTCAGACAGAGGTAAACATATTTTCCACTGCAATCTTGAGTAAACTCCAAAGAATATTTGTTGATGCTTGATTTGTTTTGATTTGTGTAGCCTTCTCGTCAACTCGAGTTGCCGTGAGCTCATTATTGGCTGTTGGTGCTGTTCATCACCATCTTGTTAAGATGCTCGAGCGCACCCAAGCAGCACTAATTATCGAATCAGCTGAGCCTCGAGAAGTGCACCACTTCTGTACTCTGGTAGGATTCGGTGCAGATGCTATTTGCCCCTATTTATCCTTGGAAGCCATTTGGAGACTCCAGGTTGATGGAAAAATTCCACCCAAGGCAACTGGTCAATTTCATTCGAAAGATGAGCTTGTCAAGAAATACTTCAAAGCAGTCAACTATGGCATGATGAAAGTTCTTGCCAAGATGGGAATATCAACTCTGGCATCTTACAAGGGTGCTCAGATTTTCGAGGCGGTTGGACTTTCATCTGAAGTCATGGAACGGTGCTTTACTGGAACACCAAGCAGAGTCGAGGGTGCAACTTTTGAAGCTCTTGCACGCGATGCACTCCGGTTACATCAACTGGCATTTCCATCAAGGTTTTTCCCTGCAGGAAGTCCCGAGGCTGTAGCCCTCCCAAACAATGGTGATTTTCATTGGAGGAAAGGTGGTGAAATTCATCTGAACGATCCTCTTGCTATAGCAAAGCTGCAAGAGGCAGCCAGATCTGACAGTGTAGCCGCTTATAAGGAGTATTCAAAACGTATCCAAGAACTGAACAGGACCTGTAATTTAAGGGGACTTTTGAAGTTCAAAGATTCTGCTGTTAGTGTTCCTTTAGAAGAAGTTGAGCCGGCTAGCGAGATTGTGAAGCGGTTTTGTACTGGTGCAATGAGTTATGGATCAATATCTCTTGAAGCACATTCAACTCTTGCTAAGGCTATGAACAAAATTGGTGGAAAGTCAAACACAGGTATGTCATTTGTCTCTTCTTGATTAAGCCTCATTTCCCCGTGCATACTTGCATTTACAGATTGTTATAACGTTATATGTTTTACCAGGAGAGGGAGGTGAACAACCGTCTCGGATGGAGCTTCTTCCAGATGGCTCACCAAATCCCGAGAGGAGTGCAATTAAGCAGATTGCGAGTGGAAGATTTGGTGTGACAATTTATTACCTTTCAAACGCCGTTGAGCTGCAAATTAAAATGGCTCAGGTACAGTTCTTGTTTCGTAGTTCTCCATGAATACATTTTGCTCATCCAAACCTTTAGCATGTCTTCTCATGTACATTAAGAGCCTTTTGTTTACGCTGTCTTCAAATCATTACTAGCTCATACCTGACATGTTTAATCTGTGAAGTTTATTTATCTGTAATTTTTGCATATCATTCCAGGGAGCAAAACCTGGAGAAGGTGGTGAACTTCCGGGCCACAAGGTTATTGGTGATATTGCTGTGACTAGGAACTCTACTGCGGGGGTTGGTCTGATCAGCCCTCCTCCACATCACGACATTTACTCAATAGAGGATTTGGCTCAACTGATCTACGATTTGAAGGTAATTTTATGGCACGAGTTTAGTCCAGTGATTTAGGATATTTAGTATGTTTGGTCTGAACATAGTCAAAGTTGCTGTCATCTGATTTTTCTCCCTTGAATTCTGCAGAACGCAAATCCTGGTGCTCGAATTAGTGTGAAACTAGTTTCTGAAGCAGGCGTGGGGGTAATTGCTAGCGGTGTTGTAAAGGGTCACGCTGATCACGTCTTGATCTCTGGTCACGATGGAGGTACTGGTGCCTCACGATGGACTGGAATCAAGAGTGCGGGGGTACCGTGGGAACTTGGTCTAGCCGAAACCCATCAAACCCTAGTTGCTAATGACCTCCGTGGGCGAACAACTCTTCAAACTGACGGTCAACTGAAAACCGGAAGAGATGTGGCCATTGCAGCTCTCCTTGGAGCTGAGGAGTTTGGCTTTAGTACTGCTCCCTTGATTGCTCTTGGCTGCATCATGATGCGAAAGTGCCACAAAAACACTTGTCCAGTGGGTATTGCCACCCAAGATCCAGTCTTGAGGGCAAAGTTTGCTGGAGAACCGGAGCATGTGATAAACTTCTTCTTCATGTTGGCTGAGGAGGTGAGGGAAATCATGTCCCAACTTGGTTTTCGAAACATTAATGAGATGGTTGGCCGCGCTGATATGCTTGAACTCGATGAAGACCTGACCAAGAACAATGAAAAGCTAAAGCATATCGACCTCTCACTACTACTTCGACCTGCTGCTGATATTCGACCAGGTGCTGCTCAGTATTGTGTCCAGAAACAGGATCATGCTCTCGAGTTGGCCCTCGATAACAAGTTGATAAGCTCAGCAAAATCTAGCCTGGAGAGAGCAATTCCAGTATACTTCGAAAGCGCTATCTGCAATGTTAATCGGGCTGTGGGAACAATGCTCAGCCATGAAGTGACTAAGCGATATGGTCTTGCCGGGCTTCCACATGATACAATTCATGTGAAGTTCAATGGTAGCGCCGGGCAAAGTTTTGGAGCCTTTGTTTGCCCCGGGATAACACTGGAGCTTGAAGGTGACAGTAACGACTATGTTGGAAAAGGATTATCAGGAGGGAAAATCATTGTTTATCCTCCTAAAGAAAGCACCTTTGATCCCAAGGAAAATATTGTGATCGGGAATGTTGCCCTTTATGGAGCAACTACTGGTGAGGCCTACTTCAATGGAATGGCGGCAGAGAGGTTTTGTGTTCGCAATTCCGGGGCAAAAGCAGTTGTAGAAGGTGTCGGTGATCACGGATGCGAGTATATGACTGGAGGTACTGTTGTTATTCTAGGGAAAACCGGTAGAAATTTCGCTGCTGGAATGAGCGGTGGAATTGCTTATGTTCTTGATGCTGATTCCCATTTTCGGTCTCATTGCAACTCTGAGCTTGTGGATTTGGATAAAGTCGAAGAAGAGGAAGATATCATGACTCTTAGAATGATGATCCAGCAGCATCAGCGCCATACAAACAGTGCACTAGCAAAGGAGGTGCTTGCTGATTTCGACAATCTTTTGCCCAAATTTGTTAAAGTGTTCCCCAGGGATTACAAGCGCATTCTGGCTACAATGAAAGAGACCGAAAAAGCCAAACTTGCTGCAAAAGAAGCTGAAGAGAAAGAAGAAGAAAAATTGATGAAGACAGATGCTCTTAAAGCACTTAAAGATATGGCAGCTAAAGATAAAGAAGTTAAGCTGGTAAAAAACTTACCTTTGGTTCTTAGATTTAAATCTTCAAAGCTATCATAGTAGATCTCATACTTTTTTTTTTCTGCAATTAATAATAGGTACAAGTAACTCATCAAGTTAAGAGGCCGAGTCGCGTGGCTGATGCTGTAAAGGAAGGAGGCTTTAAACAATATGAGCGAGAAGGTGTTTCATATAGGGATCCCAGTACTCGGATTAATGATTGGAAAGAAGTAGCGGAAGACCTTAAGCCTTCACCGCTTCTTAAAACACAATCTGCTCGATGTATGGATTGTGGTACCCCCTTTTGTCATCAGGTACTACTTGATTTTCTCTCGCTTTATACATCTACATAACTCTCTGTCCCTAAATAGAGTTTCTGAACAATATGCATCCATTTTCTCATAATAGGAGAACTCTGGTTGTCCTCTTGGAAACAAGATACCCGAGTTCAATGAGTTGGTATACCAGAATAGATGGCGTGAAGCATTAGATAGGCTACTTGAGACTAATAATTTTCCCGAATTCACTGGCCGAGTATGCCCTGCACCTTGCGAAGGTTCTTGTGTACTAGGTATTATTGAGAACCCCGTCTCCATCAAAAGCATCGAGTGTGCCATCATAGACAAAGGATTTGAAGAGGGATGGGTGGTTCCACGACCTCCACTGAGGCGAACAGGGTATGTTCTTGAACTTTTTAATGCAATGGGAGTATCGATTCTTGGTCTACTTCATAAATGCTGTCAATGATTTTCTTTTTTGATAAGTCAACAAATACAATTTTCTTTTACAGGAAAAAAGTTGCAGTTGTTGGAAGTGGACCGTCTGGCTTGGCTGCGGCCGATCAGTTGAATAGGATGGGCCACAGTGTCACGGTGTATGAGCGTTCTGATCGCGTTGGTGGTCTTATGATGTATGGGGTTCCTAACATGAAAACCGACAAAATCGATGTAGTCCAGAGAAGGGTTAACCTCATGAAAGAAGAAGGTATCAACTTTGTTGTTAATGCCAACGTTGGAAAAGATCCTGCATTCTCCTTGGAACAGTTGCGCGAGGACAATGATGCTATTGTTTTGGCTGTGGGAGCAACAAAGCCAAGGTTAGTTAATTTTGCGTAGAATTTGTTACAATTTGGTGGATAATTACTATTGTAGCCTTCGATACTAAAAATGTCACAAATGCTGTTTTCAGAGACCTTCCTGTTCCTGGACGTGAGCTCTCGGGTGTCCATTTTGCCATGGAGTTTCTCCACGCTAACACAAAGAGCTTACTAGACAACAATCTGGAGGATGGCAACTACATCTCTGCTAAGGGAAAGAAGGTAGTGGTTATTGGTGGTGGTGATACAGGTACTGACTGTATCGGTACATCCATTAGACATGGTTGCACCAACGTAGTAAACTTGGAGCTTCTTCCTCAACCTCCCAATACTCGTGCTCCTGGAAACCCATGGCCCCAGGTTTGTCCTTTTTCTTTATTAAATTGTGCTTACATTGTCCTGTCCGGCCTTATAACATTATCTTTCTCCTCGTGTTCACAGTGGCCGCGCATATTCCGCGTGGATTATGGCCACCAGGAAGCTGCCGCCAAGTTCGGGAAAGATCCAAGAACCTACGAGGTACTAACTAAGAGGTTTATCGGAGATGAGAATGGCATCGTTAAAGGACTCGAGATCGTGCGCGTCCAATGGGAGAAGGATGTCAGTGGAAGGTTCCAGTTTAAGGAAGTTGAAGGCTCAGAGGAGATCATTGAGACTGATCTAGTTCTGTTAGCAATGGGGTTCCTCGGTCCTGAATCGGTTAGTATTCTCAAATCTTGTCTTAATTTGTGATAATCGTTGGCTTTTGCAATGTTGTGAATCATTTCAATAATGTTGTTCAAACAGACGATAGCAGACAAACTCGGGTTGGAGAAAGACAACAGGTCGAACTTTAAGGCCGACTACGGGCGGTTCTCAACCAACGTGGACGGAGTTTTTGCGGCAGGAGATTGCCGGCGAGGGCAGTCGCTGGTCGTGTGGGCCATCTCTGAAGGGCGGCAGGCGGCCGCGCAGGTGGACACCTTCCTGATGAAGGACGAGGTAGACTTTAGAAGCGATAGCAGTAGATTGGGGAACGTACAAAAGGAGGCAGTAAGCAGCGTATAATTTGTTTGGTACGAGAAACTGGTCATGGCTTTGGAAGATCATCGTCATGGAAGGGCAATAAGAAGATACTACGAAGGATTAGTGTAGGCTTGGCGAAGGAAAGTTAGTAGGGGAATTCGGTTTGGTTTTTATTGGATAGTAGTATCTGGGTTTGTTTTTTCTATATTGTTCCTGTGTTGATAGGTCTATTTCTTCACGGCAGAGTGCAGGGTTGATTTAGTGCGAAAGGAATAATGTATAGTCTGGACTTCTTGTTTTGGAACCGATTTTCTTGCCTTGATCTTTTAGTTGGCACTAGTGTCGAATATCGTCTCTTCCGTAACTAGTTAAATTTCTAC
>JAULKJ010000006.1:1006578-1017603 GCA_032355405.1 Rubia balearica
TTCGAGTTGTATGAATCGGATTATAAATTTTATAACTACTACATATTACATAATAAAATTTTAATATTGCAACTAAGACCTTTTACCTTTTATTATTTCCCAAGACTTTGTCATATTTTAATTAGTGTGTAAAACGATTCTTTGTAATTTAGGCCTGCTCAACCTTATATTCTACGAGTACTTATGCCTAAACTAAAATCAAATTGTCGGGCTAAAGTCACATATGGTTAAAATTATGAATTAGGCTTTGTTATGTCAAACTTATGAACAGTTTAATTACTGTATTGAAAATTTTGTAATAATATGATTATATTAAGCTAGATCTCAACAAATCAAATTTAATAGGGTTTAATAGAACAAAAAAAAGAAATGTAATAATAGGATTAAAAATTTGCTTTCTTGCCCTATTTTATCCTTTCCCAATATATAACGTTTAAGAATTTCATTAGATTCCGCCTCTTAAAAGACGGTTTTTTCCATATGTTTAAAGTGCAAATTTAGAAGAAATGAAAATAAAATTTTCGGATTGTATGAATCGGGTTATAAACTTTATAACTATTACACTTTACATAATAAATTTTTAATATTGCAATTAAAACCTTTTAGCTTTTATTGTTCTAATTTAACACCGTCTTTCCATAAATCTATGGAAAGACCCGTCTTTCCCAAAATTTTGCCATTTCATTATCTCTATTTCTCCTTTTAAAAATAAAAGGGAAAGTCATGGATGATTACTCCAGTATATTATTACAAAATAGCACTGGAATAATTATTAGAGCAAGTCTAACTTTAGATGTTAACATTTCCCTTTAAAATATTCTATGTTCAACATTCTGAAAGTTTATGTTTAAGTGCATTATCAATTTCATAAAATTTTAAATTGATACCACCTAACTCATTCTTTCCACTCTTCCAATTTAAAGTACATAATAATTCTATTCAACAGAGTTATTGAGGGACGTGCAGCGTATCACCACTATCGCAATCGGATTTCTGATCGTAATCACATTGTTCGTTCTTCTAAAGATGTGCAAGTTTGATTGGCGAAGTGATCCAGCCCTAAACCCGTGGTTAGAATTCAACTCAACGGTAAATCCTCCTCTGCCCATAAGATCGTCAGGTTTGGATCAGAGGACAATTGAGTCATTTCCAATAACTGTGTTGGGCGAGAGCATTCGCATATCCAAAACGGAGAACAGCGTTTGTGCGATTTGCCTGGGCGATTATAAGCCCAAAGAGACGTTGCGGACCGTTCCGGCGTGCCATCATTTCTTCCATGCGATCTGCATCGATGAATGGCTTCTCCAGAATTCCACCTGTCCGATTTGCCGAGAGTCTCAGAAAATGTTGCCGGAGTTGGCTCGTGCTCCGGGACCGTGATGTTTGGTTGATAAGAAGAGGAGGTTTCTTGATTCGTTTGATAGGTATTTGTACATTTGTGATTTTATTTATTCAATTCAATTGAATGTGTAAATATAAGTATAATGTTTTTCCCCTGTTTGCCACGATGACGATTGAAAAATTAAATGATTGGTGAAAGCTGATAAGTTGGTTGAGCGAAAACTCATTTTCACTTATATTGCAAAAGCAATAACAAGGATTTGGATGATTAAAAGTAATCGATATTAGCCATAAATGGATATGTTAAACCTTAGAAAATCGATGTTACATAATTTTGTCGGTGCTTTTATATTCTGCTGGATAAGAGCGTATCAATCATTAATCACTTTAACTTTCCTCAACAAAGCTATCTAGCTCGCTACTTAAAATGCTTCCATTCGAGCTTGGAGATTTATCATTCACGTTTCCAGGATTCGAGGAAGCAAAAGGATTGGGTGGAATAATAGGCAGGTTTTCTCCTTCAAGCATCTGGATCACCGACTTCATCGAAGGCCTATCAGCTGGGTACCACTGAATGCACCAAAGTCCAACAATGGCCATTTTCTTGAATATAATCCTATCATCTTCTTCATCAATCTGAACAGCAATATCTTCCCTTTTCTCCAGCTGATTATACATCCATTCCGGATAGTATATCTGGCTGCTATCCCCGTCGTTGCCCGGGAAATTCTTCCTTCCTCCGACCATGTCAAGAAGCAACATTCCAAAGCTGTAAACATCGGACTTGTAAGAAACATTGCCATAGTTTCTTGAGAAGACTTCTGGTGCAATGTAGCCCACAGTGCCTCTAGCCGCGGTCATGGATACTATACTTTGCTCCTTCGAGCACAGTTTCGCAAGCCCAAAATCAGCTACCTTTGGACTAAAATGGTGATCAAGCAAGATGTTCTGAGGCTTAATGTCGAAATGAAGGATCCTTTGGTTACATCCTTGGTGAAGATAATCTAGCCCTTTAGCTATTCCAACTGCGATTTTTTGAAGCTTTTCCCATGGCAATGACTTGCCCATTTTTCCTGGAGATATGAACTTTTCGAGCGAATCATTTGGTAGGAATTCATACACCAGAGCTCTTCGATATCCATCTGCACAAAATCCCACCAAGCGAACTACGTTTATGTGATGAATCTTGCCTATTGTGCCAACTTCATTGATGAATTCTTCGCCGTTTCCTTTGATGTTGTTTAGGACTTTGACAGCAACCATGATGTCTTCAGAGAGCTTTCCTTTGAAAACTGTCCCATATCCTCCCCTTCCTAGTTTGTGTCTGAATTGATCAGTCATTTTCTTGAGGTCGGAATATGAGAATCTTATAGGCCTCATATCTCTGTAACTCTCAAGATAAAGCTCGACCTTCTTCTTCTCTTTCTTCCTCCTTTCCATTCTTGCCAAAATGAAACAAGAAACTACCATAATTATCACAGCAATGCACACACCTACTGTCACACCGGCAATGACCGGTCGTCTATCAGCTTTTCCTGTAAAAAAATTACACTTAATGTCTGTTTGTTTGCATATAGTTCGAAGTATGAAATGCAATGGAGACTTCTAAAAATTCGAGTTACGGAATCATAGCCAAAAATAAGAATTGAATTGATAAATTGAACTTATTAGTCTCACGACTCTCACCCCCTATCAAAAAACCACTTTATACTAGTCAAAGATGATCCATAATTTTGTATACTCCCTCAGTTCATGTATAAGATTCCTACTCTTCATTTTCACCTTTCTCAACTAAAGGTTACTATTTTCTTATTAGAGCTGAACTTTGGCCAGATCATTCCAATTATTCACACTCTTTCTGCCACATTAGCACGCATTAATGTACATTTAAAAATATTTTTAGGAACCCTATGCTGTATATTTAAATATAATCTAGTTCACCGCTAATGTGGAACTCTAATGGAATAGCAAATATATTGAACTTAGCAGTGTTATCCCACACTGATTTTCTGCTGAAATTAACTGAACTTAACATAACAAAATTAAACATAGTGAAAAAATATGAAGAACAGACCAAAAGGTCCAAAACTAATCTCAGTAGCATTATGTTGAATTTGTTCAGAAACTGAATTGAATTGAAAATAAACTCAAGAACATGTGAACTCGATCAGATGAAGAACTTACCATTTCCGGGCTGAATAGGAATTTCAACACATTGCGTTTCACCGGATGTGCCATTATTGCTCGGCCGGCAATACTTTTGTTGCAGCTCGCAATGGTTGCAAGATGGTTCGGACCAACCGAAATGTTTATACTCGTACGTTTGATTGAACCGCTCTTCCCCACTGAAAACACCCAATGGAACGTAAGAAATGTCGTACATTTTCGCACAGGTCGAGAGGATGAAGTCGCCGATATCCCTGTTCGAATCGAAGGAATGAATCTGGTAGCCAGGAGAGCTGAGGCAAGGCACAAGCCTCCCATTAGTGGTGTCGAAATCATACTCAGTGCCGTTGGGGCGAACAGAGCAGTTGAACAGAGTGTACCCGCCGGTCCCGCCGTCGCCAGGGAAACTCACCGCAGTGAATTTAGACGCCGTTGAGTTCGCCGCCGGGACTCGCCGGGGGAAGCAACTTAAGGCTTTGATGTAGTTCGCGATGATCAATTGGGATTTGTAGTCTATTGATAGGATTTCGACTTTGACTAGAAAAGGGATCACTATGTTATTCCTTGATGCGGTGATTGTGTACTGGAGCTCCAGCTCGGCGGCGCCGTCGCCGGAGCAGGAGAGTGAGAACCCCGGGAAGCCGCAGTGGTCCGGCTGACGGCCCTTGAGGTGGAAGGGGAACCGGATTTCCGGGCCGGTGGTGTTGCATCTCGCCGGCGAGCATTCGTCTTGGATGGTGGCGATGGCGATTTCTCCGGCGAGTAATACTACTACCAGGAATAAGAAGGTTAAGGAAAAATTCGCCATGGCCGGTGGGGAAGCTTGAATTTCCGTTGAGTGTGAAATTACAACTGAGAAGTGGGAAAACTGTACTCGCTTTTCACCGCTGAAAACGCAAATCCACCTAATCGTGTTGACTGTATGACCAATTGACAAGTCAGCTTTTAAGAAATGATCAACTTGATTGATGCAGTGGTCAATGCTCCATGTTTCTTTAAACATTTGATGAATTGATTAGAGTACTAAAGTGGTTTAGTGGAGTCTCCGTGCAAGAGTTACTTCAAGTAACATACTTCCATCGTGAAATAATTGGCACATACTCCCTCCGTCCCACTCTAAATTGCTTATTTACTTTTTGAGAGTCAAACTTTGACAACTTTAACCTTAAATAAATATTAATGCATAAATAATAAATATATCATGTGAGATATTGTTAGATTTGTCTTAACATCTATTTTCTAAATATTAATTTTTAATGCGACATTATTATGTGTAACTAGAGATATTTATGGTCAAACATGCTCATTGGAGACCGTGAAAAAGTAAATAAGCAATTTAAAGTGGGACGGAGGGAGTATATTTTTGACTCGTTATTTTAGGCAAGATGATATAACAAAGAATAATTGTAAAAAATTAGTGATATTTTGAAAAACGATGAACACAGTCAAAAAGTTGTTGAAGATAAAAAAAATTTTGGAGAAATTTTACAACTTATTATTTACCATTTTAGGTAAGAATTAAAACGTGTCATTTATGTGGGACGAACGAAAATAGAAAGTAAGCCAATTAATCCACGACGGAGGAGTAGTATATTGATAGACTCTCATTTCACAAAATATCTTTAATAAAGCTTCTATTTAAAATATCTCCAATGAAAGAATTGATTTTGGTGGTCGCGTTTGCCATATGACATATTTTAATAGGAATTTCAATATTATAATGTAAACATAGTAAACTGATTGATGAACTTATAAAAAGAATTCATCCTCGATGCAACCGTCACAATTATAGTTTTGGTATAGCGTGTCAATCATTGATTAAACAAATTTTTAGTTAAGCTTATGCATGAATCTCCATTACTTTTTATTGGGTAGACAAGTGAGGGTGTCGATATAAGTTTCAATTGATTACTTTTTAACCTGTTTGTTTATTGACAGTACCTTGCCAAGTCAATTTTTTACCATTGAGTAAATATACTATTCTAATAATACTCCCTCTATCCCGCTAGTATTGATATATTTATTTTTTCACAATTTTTAATGATCTTGCTTGATCGTCAATATCTCTAGATACATACAATAATTTCACATAAAATATTAATATTTAGAATACAGATGTTAAAATGAATCTAACAATATCTCACATTATATTTTTATTATAAAGATATTAATTTATATTTAGAATCAAAATTTATCGAATTTGACTTAAAAAACAAAGGCAGGAATGAGTAGTAATTAATAAAAAAAATTAAAGACCAAGGCAAACATTTTCTAAAGCTGGTGAGGTAGATGCAATTCAAAATTCTTCAATTAAAACAAAACAAACCAGAAACATTGGACACAGTTTTAGTCCACCGTCCGCTTCCCAATCACTAGTGTACTTTATGAAAAATTCAGACCAAAACTCCATAGCCATTGTTTGCCAATGTCGAAGCAAAACGCAAACTCTCCTTTTCATTTCCTACTCTTCTTCTTCACAACCACCTTCAGCAAAGCCCAGATGCTCACTAACACCGGCGGCGGCGGCGCTTGTGCTCCGTCTTCCTGCGGCAATCTGCGCGACATAAGCTTCCCATTCCGGCTAAAAACCGACCCGAAACACTGCGGAAACTCCAACTTCGAGCTCCAATGCGAAAACAACCGCACAATCTTAACCTTAAAGTCCAAGAAATTCAACGTCCTGGAGATCACGTACGGCAATTTCTCCATCCGGGTAGCTGATCCCGCTTTGGAGAACGGCAACAATTGCTCTTTCCCCTCGCACCCTTACATAGACTACGACGATTTTCCGTCGCTCGTGTACGACAACGTTTTCGAATACAACATCCCGGTGGTGTTCATAAAGTGTTTGAACCCTATCAGATCGCCTTCTTCCCGATTTGTGGATAATTCTTTCTGCAGAAATGGGACCGAAGCTTCTAATTCCTCGAGAGTTTACAGCTATGTCGCGGTCGCGGATGGTTTGAAGGTATTGTTGACACAAATTAGATTAACGTTAGTTTATCAAATATAGGATGTTTAGTTAAATTCGTACTTTTGTTTATCAGATATACGATGTGGAGGAATCTTGTGGGGTTGATATGATGACCATAGTCTCAAGATTTGGGCCGATTCAGGAGAGAAACTCTGTTCAGGGGATTCATGAGATGCTGGCTTATGGGTTTGAGTTTTCTTGGTTTCGGGTCTTGTGTGAAGGATGCGAGACTACTCGCGGAGGCTTTTGCAGTATTCAAAACAACGCTGCGACTTGCATTTATTATTGCAGAGAAGATGTCCCGCTTTCGGAACTCACATTTGAGTGTAAGTAATGCACCTTTCTTGTGAATTCCACGAATCATGATCATGAATCTTGTGGTGGCGTTTTCATGTCGTTCTAAGAGCATCTCCAACTCAGAAGTCAGTTTTAAATTTTATGTTTATATGACATGGTTTAATTGTAACTTCAGTACGACGTTAACAAAGTACATTGAGTGATGGTCTACTGTCACAACTATAACTTCACTATGACTTGTCAATCATCAAATGAACAAACGATTAATTGGGTTCATGTATATTTATGAATTTCTGTTAGATTTTCTTGGATAAACAAGTGAGGATCTTAAAATGAGTTTCTAGAAATAGAAAATATACTTGACACCCTCAAAGAAAGAACTGTGTCCCGTCAGATTTATGCTTAGACTTGAACATTGAATTGAAGATGCTTTTATGAGTTTGTAATCTATCAATATAATGTGTCAACTGACTAATAACAAACCAACTCTTGAATCTAAGATGCTCTAACAAGCGGTTTCAAAGCTTTATGGATTCTGAGCAAGAAAGTGTGATTGACTACTTCCTCATTATGTTGACATCGATTCGTCGAATGTTGCAGGTTCATTACAGTACTATGGTAATCTCATTGTAGTCTTTGGATTAATAGCATTAGGTAAAACCTCAGACCATGATGAATTACTAAGTCAGTATGGGGCTGGTTCAAATGAACTTAAAGAGCACCATATTGGAGCCCTTTTTGTTGTTTCTCATTGTTTTATACCATGATTATGCAGGAGGACTTGTTTCACTCAGGTTCCTCATTGGATTCCCATGCTTGATGTTTCTCGTCGTGCGCCAGTGGAAAAAGCGTCATCTATCAGCTGATGAATCCATTGAACAGTTCCTTGAAGGTCCAAACAACTTATCACCCATCAAGTACAGTTACTCTCAGGTCAAGAAGATGACTGATAACTTCAACGAGAAGCTGGGCGAAGGCGGCCATGGAACTGTGTTCAAAGGGAAGCTTCGCAGCGGCCCTTATGTTGCAGTAAAGATAATGGAAAAATCGATGGCTAGTGAGCAAGATTTCGTGAGTGAAGTAGCCACCATTGGAAGGATTCATCATGTGAATGTAGTTCAGCTCATTGGTTTCTGCTCAGAAGGATCGAATCGCGCTTTGATCTACGAGTTCATGCCTAATGGATCTCTTGACAAGTATGTTTTTCAGACAGGAAAGGAGTATGAGAGAATGTCTTTGAGCTATGAAAGAATGTTTGAGATCTCTCTTAGCGTGGCTCGCGGCATTGACTATCTGCATCGAGGTTGTGATATGAGGATTCTGCATTTCGATATCAAACCTCATAACATTCTCCTTGATGAGAAATTCAACCCAAAGATCTCTGATTTTGGCCTCGCGAAACTGTACCCAATCGATGAAAGTTTTGTATCCTTGCCTGCAGCAAGAGGAACAAGGGGCTACATGGCTCCGGAGCTCTTCTACAAGAACATTGGAGGAGTTTCTTACAAGGCTGATGTTTACAGTTTTGGAATGTTGTTGATGGAAATGGCGAGCAGAAGGGAGAATAGGAATCCGGGAGCTGAGAATGTTAGCCAGGTTTACTTCCCTTCTTGGGCTTATGACCAATTTCGTGCTGGAAAGGACATCAATATGGCGAATGTGAATGCAGCTGAGAGGAGGTTGGTGAGGAAGATGATCATAGTGGCAATGTGGTGCATACAGATGAGGCCTGTTGATCGGCTTCCTATGCACAAAATCGTTGAGATGCTGGAGGGAGATGATGATCGCGTGAGAATGCCTCCAAAGCCTTTCGTGGCCCCACGCGAAATGGCCGATGGTGATGAACATGAGATGAAAACATATATGGGAGTGGGATCTTCTGTATGAGTTGAGTCTATTAATCCTAGGTAGCATAAGTTTTGGCATTTGTCTAAACAGAACCCGAAAAAGAAATCATTATTAGTAACCATTGTCTTGTTTGAAGCCATCTCAGTTTGTGTTTTTGGACACAGATTCGTTTTTTAACTCACAAGTCATAAGAGTTCACGAGTTCAAATCACAAACATTAGCACTATGGAATCGCATTGCATCATGTTGGTGAGCGAGAGCCATATCTTGCTCCTCCAGCTAGTAATAATATTGCTAGGAATGTTACGCTTAATGCTATTGAACTACATGAAAAGAGCTATGTTTTGCAACCGTTTGAAGTTAATATTAAGTGGTAAATTTAGGGTGGAGTTGATACAATGTTCTCTTTCTCTCAGTTTTAAATCTTTTTCCTCGGTTTCTCACTTTCTATTTTGATTTGTTACCTTTATTATTATATATATTATTATTATTATTATTATTATAAGAATTGGACAGTTTTCATCTAGCCATTTTTACTTGTCAATTTTGCTATTCAATTTCATCTAATTTATCGGTGTGTCTCTTTAAACTTCTCACTTTGATTTCTTGAAATTTTTATAAAAAAACAAATAAGTTTGACGGTTAAGATCTTTAAGAATGTATATAATTAAAAATTCTAATAATTTTATATTTAGAAAATACACGATACGATGTATTTAGCAAGATCTTGTGTAATATTATTTTAATTTATTTATGTGTTAACAAAATTTTATGGCCGAAATGACACTTTTGACTAATTAAATTAAGCTAAAAAGTTTAAAATGGGACGATGGAGTACATAGTTATAAATGCATACTTCCTCCGTCTCACAACTATTGGCCCCTTAACTTTTGCAAAATCAAATTTAGTAAATTTTGACCATTAATATAAATTTATATATACAGTATATGACAAAAATATAATTTGAGATATTGTTATATTCATTTTAACATCTATTTTCTAAATATCAGTTTTTATGCTAAATTGGTATAGAGATATTGACGGTCAAAAATGATTATTGGAGATCGTGTAATGAGACAAATGGAGTATATTTTTATTATTTTAGTGTCAAAAGTAAGTTGAGAACTAACTCTATTTTTGTAAGCATGACACACATTTTATTTTTGTATTTTTTATTAATATTGTCATACGCAATTCGTCCCAGAGTAATTGACACATTTTCTATTTTCGTCCAGGTAAAGAATATGTTAAAAAATTTCTACAATATGCTCTTTAACTTCAACAACTTTTTGACTCCCATTGTTTTTACAAAATATTCGTACATTTACACAATTATTCTATATCATTTGCTTAAAACATCGAGTCAAAGCAAAAGTGTATATGCCAATTATTCTAGCAGGAGAGGTATTTCTTTTAAAATATGGCTGCCAAGTGCCAATGCAGGGACTAGGAAGGTCACCACCACCAGTGCGTGTGGAGCATATTCATCAGTTATTATTCGCCTTCATTTGACCCAATCCATGACTTTTCTCGAGAATACTATTGATCCAGTCCACTTGGTCAATTTGAAAAAATAGGTCCCGCTAAAATGCTGCTTGCTTGAGCATGCACTAGTTGATTGCTTCCTAAAACACACACAATGCGCGTTTTTCACTAAGATCTTTCCACTTCCACAGCAACTATATAAAAAACCCAAACCCATTTCAGATCACAAATTCAAATCAAATCCTTCTTTTCACAATTTCCCTGAAAAAAAACTACTACATTCCCGTTACTTTACGCTAGAGTATGTCAAAACTTCTGTATTTTCTCCTCTTTTGCCTCTTCAACGCCACCTGCAAAGCCCAGAAAAACACTGTTTGTGCACCATTTTCATGTGGAGATCTCCACGATATAACCTACCCGTTCCGCCTAAAAACCGATCCAGCCACTTGCGGAAGCTCCAAATACGAACTCCAATGCGTGAATAATCGCGCGTTCGTAACCTTAAACTCCAAGAAATTCAACGTCCTGGCGATCAACTACGCCAATTACTCGATCCGGCTCGTGGATCCCAGCTTCGAAAACAACAATAACTGCTCTCTCCCATCTTACTCACTTTCGTACGATGATCTGCCGATCCTCGCTTACACCAGAATACTGGAGTACAACGTTCCGGTAACATTCATCAGCTGCTCAAAACCGAGGGCTGCAACTTCCGCACTGGTGGATAACTCTTTCTGCAGAAATGGATCCTTGTTCGGATACGTGGAAGCTGGGAAGGAATCTGATTTGTTGGAATCGTGTCGGGTGGATTGGGTTACCATGGTTTCGATCAACGGGTGAACAGATTATAGAGCTGAGATGATGATGCTCAGTTCTCAGTTTGCTATACTCAGTTTGCTCTGCTCTTGCTCCAC
>JAULKJ010000006.1:1023333-1036756 GCA_032355405.1 Rubia balearica
GACACTAGGCCTGTTAGTAACTATTTAAAAATCATACTCCCTCCGTACTAGGGGAATTTGTACATAATCTTTTTCACCGTCTCTAAAAATATATGTTTGACTGTAAATATATGTAACCACGAATAATAACGGCGCATAAAAAATGATATTTAGAAATTACATGTTAGGACGAATCTAACAATATCTCACACGATAATATTATTTTTCATATACATATTCAAATATGTGGTTCAAGTTTAACGAGTTTGATTGTAAAATAGTAAGTGTGCAAATTTGACTGAGACGGAGTAATACTTTATTTTTTACCCCAGTAAAAGGGTACAAGTAAATTGAAATGACTGGCAAAGTTAAATTAAAAGAATAGAAAGTAAATTGGATGTCAAAAGTGTACCTTTACTGCGTTTCTGATGAGGCTGCTGTTCAGGGACGCCAAAGCAGAAAGTCTCTCTACTCTTCGTGTCCAGCTTGCAAACATGTCCCCGAGCTTCACAGTCGCCGCAAGAAGGTTCCGACCAGTGAAAATCAACCTGATTCTGAGCATAAACATCCTCGAACTCATTCGCCATCATATCCGACGCAACATCAAAAACATCATACATCTTAACGCAAGACGCCGAGGTCAAGTCCACTCTAGAGGAAGCCACAAAAGCAAAAACATCGTACCCGCCGCCGCTAAGACACCGGACCCTGTTCCCGTAATTCCTGTTCCGTTTCGTGTGATTCGACGAACAGTTGAACAAGCTGAAAGCATTCTTGTACGTGTAAACCTCGAACGGGGAAGTCAACGACGAGGAGAAATCAGGGAGGCGGTTCGGGAGACAGGAGGAGTTTGGGGAAGTGATTTTGATCATCTGATAGTTGTAGTCGATTTCTTTGACGGTTCCCTGAACGGAGACAGGGAGTGTGATGTTTTTGAGGTTCCCGGCCGATGATCGGACCGGGACTTGGAGGTGAAACATGGTGTCGTTGTTATTCCGGCAAGTTAGCTCGAAGCCGGGATATCCACAGGTTTCCGGCTGGCGATCGCGAAGCCAGAACGGGAAGCGAATTTCCGGCCCGAAGTTTCCACATCGTGCCGGTGCGCAATCGTCGGGAACTATTCCTAGTCCGGATCTCGCGAGAACTAGGAAGAACAAGAATTGTAAGAGGAAGGAAGCCATTGACAAATGCCAACTTTCAAAACACTGAAAAGATCCCTTTTGGAGTATGAAGTGTTCATCAATAGTCAGATTCAAAAATCAGAATGAGGTTAACAGTTAAGATCATTGAATAGGAAAGCTATGACGGAAGGTATTTTGGTCAGTTTTAGGTCGTGTGTTTGCGAACTGATTTTATATTAATATTAAATTCAATTAAAATTAAATATATTTTAAAAAAACAATAATAAATCATAACTAAACTACAAAGTATTAGTTTAGAGTTTTATTGAATTAGACTGAATTGAAATGCAGATAAAATAAAGAATATACTCCCTCCGTTCCAGGGAAAACTTCCTATTTTTTGTTAATTTTTTCAAGTCATGTTTGACCACTGATAACTCTAGTCACGTAAACAAATGGTCTATAAAATATTGATATTTAGAAAATGGGTATTGCATGTAATTAAGAGTATCACACGTGATAATGGTATTAATTATACTAATTAAAATTTATGGTCAAAAAATGATTGAGAAAGTTGACAGGAAAATAGGAATCTTTCTATGGGATAATATGACTTTAGAATGATGAGTGTCAAATATGTTAAAGAATTATACTCACTATTTTCATCCATCGATTTTACTACGTTTCATTCTCTCTGTTTAATTTCACTATAACATTTGCTAGTATAAAAAACAAGTTTGGCAATATTATTTTTTTAGTATTACAAATGATATCACCGTGTAAAGTGAAATCATCTATATATGACATGGCTTAATATTTCTTTTGACAATGTTAATAACTAGAGCTTCTATTTGAATAGACTCATCCAGTTAGTGTCACTTGTCACTTAATGTATAGATAAAGAATTATAAATATGCAAGACATGTTATATGAAATTGCAATTTTAAATGGTAGTATTAAAATCGTAATTTCTGTCATGCAAAACCTATAA
Source organism: Rubia balearica (assembly GCA_032355405.1). Lineage (NCBI taxonomy): Eukaryota > Viridiplantae > Streptophyta > Magnoliopsida > Gentianales > Rubiaceae > Rubia > Rubia balearica. Next base: position 1,025,425 of record JAULKJ010000006.1, read on the forward strand.
TATGAAAACTCTTACTCCCTGAGGTTACTTAATATTGGATTATTTTAAAAGAGTCCGTATCTTGAAAGACGGTCTTTCCATAAGTCATGGAAAGACCAAAGTTTAAAGTATAAATTAGAAGAAATGAAGATAAAATTTTTGGAATTGGGTTATAAACTTTATAACTACTATGTACAACATGTTAAAAGTGGTGTACTATGTTAAAAGTACAACATGTAGTAGTATGTTAAAAGTTAAAAGAAGTAATAATGTGCATTTGAATGTGAAAATATAAAAAATATATAATATTTTTAAATTTGGTATGTAATTTAACAAATGCTGTGTATAACTAAAAAATACAGTAGACTGTCCATAAGTTTATGGACAGACCACCTGTCAAGAGACTCACTCGTGATTAATATACAATTATTAAATATTTTAATTAGTATGTGGTTATTTTTTAAAGCTGCAAATAAATTTGGAGAAGATGAATTTTTGTATAGATTTTTCCATAAATATTTCTACCTAAAGTTTAGACTCCCTCACAACACACCATCTCTAAATTTAAATATAATGCATTAAAATAAATTAATAATAATTAAATTGAATAGATTTTATTTAAATTGAATAAATTTGAACTCAAACTAAACAAATTGAACTGAAATATAGTTAAAATAAAAACAACATGACCTAATATTAAAAGAAGAGAAATAATTTTAATGACACAAAATAAAAAATATTATCAATTAACATCTTTTATTCGATAAAACTGTGTTGTCTTCTGATCTACTTAGTTTAGGAGAAATTTGAGTCAAAAGTTGTTTTAACCTTCACTTTTGGTGAATCCTTCTGAGAGAACATATTAGATTTGTAGACTCCGACTGGTTTGGATGATTTAGCCTACTATGATCGATTTGTTTTGGTTAAATTGCCTCTAACCTGATTTATTTCGTTTATCTAACCAAGTACCACTGGTGCATAACATAGGTGTCAATGATGGCTATAGTGACCTTAAGACAGTAAATTTGATACGTCGTCCCTAACATCGCCGTCGTTCATCGTACCACAATGTACTGCGGTGTATAACCACCTTATTATAGTAAATACAATGACGATGATACCACTCTGGTTTCTATTTTTAACGCCGTCCAATTGTCTGATTCCAATTGTCATTAGGGTAATTGGTTAGTTTGTGTGGTTCTAAAAGTAGTAGAATTTGTGAAATATGAACTTAGTTCAGTTTTACTTTTGAAAGGTTTTCTTGTCGATCGAATGATAGTTATGATTTTGGTTATTCTGTCTGAAATTCTAGTCATTTTTTAGTTTTACAAATTAGAAGTTGTCTATATCCACGTAGGTATAAGCACAAATTGGTATCGAAACTAAAATCATTTGCATAACACCTTGAGTATTACAAACAAACAAAATGAAGAACAATATCTGTAGGAACCACTACTGACAAGAACTTATAATAGTAAACTCTTAGAATTGAAAACATATTCAACTACATAACACGAGGATTATAAATGAACAAAAAACAAATGGTATAGAAGTATATTATAGGAGCCATTGCCTGATAGTCATCCTCCAACTTATTGTGGAGAATTTTATCATTTTACCCTAAACTTCAAAACGGGATTAGAGCGACCAATCGGTGCCGCCATCACCTTGTACGCTAGATTTCCAAGCATACCTAACATAGATAACAAACAAGGAATTTTTAAAGTTAGTCAACATCACTAGGTCGCAAATTGATTGGTGTTTTACATCTGCCCGAATGAAAAATTACCTCTGATTCCATTTCTTGTTATCATAATCTCGTTGTGCCTAATGACAACTTGGTTATGATCTATCTTGTATTCCCTCATTAGTTTTTCTTTGTAATTGCATCCTTGTGTGGAATGAATTCCACCTACAAGAACCCAATGACTGTATATACTATTTTTAACAATGAACACTAACAAGAATGACGATCTAGAGTTTAGCACAAAATCCAAAATTTTCAGATAAGTTGTAACAATGAATTGCTATGGTTAAGTAGATTAGCGACTATAGAAGCTCTACTACATAGGTAGTTACATTCAATTAACATTTCTCAACCAAAATATACCAGAAAGAACCTTTTCTTTGGATCCAAAACCTAAGGAGCTGAAAAATTGCCTTCAAAAATATTTTGAATATCCTCCCGCTGGGATGAATCCATGTAATTTAATTAGTGGTTCAGTGTGGAGAAGGAAAATTGTAATAGGGAAGAGGAATTGTTTAGATAGAGTGGGAGGGTTAGGTTTTTAGGGCACGATGGGGGTTGAATAGATCTAGAATTATTTTTGAAAGGTTACATGTTGGTCCTCCAATGTGCATCGATTCAAAGTACGTTACTGGTTCAGATATCGGAGATGTGTTTGGTGTGTAGCTAATGTAGAATTAATTACTCAATAAAAAAAGAACTTGTTATATTTCGAATAACTAATCCCACCCTAGTGTAATGATTTGTGGGGACACATTTTCTCAATTAGATGGAATATTAACAGCCACTTTTCATTGAATTTTGGTTTTGACGGCTGAAATCGTATGGGTTAAGATTTGACATAAAGTCTCAGCCACTTTCGAGGCTGATTCTTGTTTTGAGAAAGGGGCTGACAGCGTAATTATATTCATTTATTTTTATAATATATATATAAGGCAATCTAAGTTATGAAATTGGAAGATTCATCAGACATGACCAAACGAGATAGAACATTATACTTTCGATATTGAAACCCTCACTGGAAATATTGCACCCACAAATATATCACCGTTTTTGCATCCGAATTTGATAATGTAATAAAAAATGTAATAAAAAACAAACTAGCATTAAATAATTGTCTCCAAAACACCTACACTATTACATAATTACAAACAGGATGCCACTAGGGAAGATGGTATAATCACAAAATGGAGCGATTTCTATTTTGCATTGACAGGCGGGACAACCAGTGTGCTCAAATTTGTCATCCCAACCAACTCTTCTAATATGGTGACTTTCAGAAGTAAAAACATTTGGAAGACGACGATTGACAAGCATTTTATTCCAAAATAAAATCCTCTTTACATTTTTTAGCAACTACGGTTGACAATCAATGATCTTCAGGGTACCGATTCCTGAATTATTTAGTTGCATCAAACTAATCCATCTCGACTGCATTTGTTCACCTTCCAAAAATATATTTAATATAGCCAATGCGCAACAATCTTCTAGATGACCCTAAACTATGAGCTTTTTCTAGCGATTGAAAATCATTGGTTGGACTTTCCTCCCAAAAAATCCTCCTGACAACGGATAAAAATATAAGAATAAATTACGAAAAAGTATCCATGCGCTATATTTAACACATGCAAACTCACCACTTTTTTCCTGTACAATGCTTCTGAATTTTTAGCATCAAAACATTCCTCGATGAAATTCTTGAATCTGATGATTGGAGACCATGTTGAAAACGCAACCCTTTCCAACGACATTTGTTTATATATGATGGGGTGTTTGAAAAGCTCATTAAACTTGGAAACTACATTATAAAAAACAACACAAGTGACCAACAATCGAACCTTTATTTCGTACATGCAAGGAAAAATGTTGGGATTAACAAAAATAAAAACATACCATAGTTACACCCTTCGAAGGTTGAGAAATAAATAGCTACAACTCGAACGAGGATAGAAACAAACTCATCCGGGAGCTTTTGGAACATATGGTGTCTTCACAATTAGTTTTTCCAACTGCTATAAAATTTTGGATGAAGATGATAGTGAACTGAGTTGGAGGATTTCTTTATGAGGTTGGGTTAAAAATGACAGTTGAAAGGAACACACACACACATGAACATATATAATAATGAATGGTAATGATGATTCAAGGAGAGTTTTTACAAATTCCACCAAGGAAAATGACACGCACCCTTTGGAAACCATTTCCATGATTGCACGCTAGGTGTTAACGTGCACATAACATAATTTTCAAAATTTTGACAAGAGTTCCAGGGTATGCCACCTGAATTCTATAGAAGAGTCAAATTTTTAAAAGTACATTCAGACGACGGTTAAATTTAACCCCCGTGTTTCTCAACAATAGACGGCGGTTTAGTTTAAAACACCATAAATTGTACATGATTAAGCGGCTGTTAAAGTCAAACCTCCATCCAATGGAATTCCATAGCCTTCCAAAGATTGGTTGTCCTCTCATCTCAACCCAATGTTTCGACATCTCAACATATGAAGAACAACGGTTCCGAGATAGAAAATCAAAGACGGCACGCTACTGCGTTGTTAATAGTCAAAATTGCACCAGTGTATCAGTTAGAAATTTTTGTATGCACAATTTAACTGATTAGATTTTGTGCAATTGGAATATATTTTGATCAAGCATGCAACTTGTGATGGAGAAATGTCAAGTCTATTACTTGCTATTGTGACTGTCTTGATTTGAGACATTGGCTCGGATTGGTATTCTGGTAGGAAGGTTTAGATCGAGTTTGGTGAATGATTTCACAATGGAAGAAAATTACTTCAGTGTACGATCCACCTTTTTTCATATAGAATTTTAGGTTTACTACTTCTTTGTTATTGGGTCTATACAGTGTCAAACAGTGTAAGGCCATCGATCCATTCAAACTATGTAACCCAAATAGACCATTTGTATTAATATGTTTGGTGGAATTTCTGAACCCGTCACTAACGATTATTGGGAAAAAAATGAAAGTGAAATGAAATTAGTTGGAGTTGTTTTCATGAAGAGAAAATGATAAACGCAATGACTCATGTTACATACTTGTTTGAATTTGATTAGTCAATGATTGGAAAAAATTACACTGTATATGGGATCAACCTTTTCCATATAGTTTAAGTGGTCGGGATTAAATTTTTAGCTTAAAATATGAGTAAGGTATAATATGAGTAAGGATTAAATTTTTTTCTCGACAGTTACTTTGTCATGTAGTAAGGTATAATATATATAACCCATATAACTCCAGAGCAGTAGTCGGCCCGCTTAAACTGGCTAGCTAAACAAAGCCACATTGCTTCGTTAAGAAGTAACCGATCCTGGAAAGAGAGGAAAGCAGCACTCACATTGATATCCTTTATAGGTCACGATCTAGGAGAGATGAGCATAACACGCGAGCCACGGTTACACGATCAGAGGCCCTAAAATAAAGATAGAGAATGACAGATGAAGGTAAGTGACTTCCACCCAAAAAAATACAGAAACAAAACTATACTAACTTGAGCATTAGAACTTCCTCCCCAAGGATCAGGAACCTTTTTTTTCAAAAACTCAAAAAGGCTAGACTCGCCAGCTAATTTTGAGATTATCATTCATTGGAAGGATCCTCTGCATCTAGGGATGATTTTTTATTTTTCGGATCTTAAAGTACCTGGGAAAGGGTGGAGCCCACACCGGATTCATTGCCCGATTTGAAAACATGCGGATAATGATCTTCGCACCCAACGAGGACACCAACCAATAAACTAGCTTAACAGGCCAAGGAAGATTGTGCCAACAGTACAACTACACGTTTATAAGTTCACACAGATCTGTGACAAAGGTATGGTTCCGCATTGCAACAAGTTTATATATATATATATACAAAATGATGCATAGTTCTGGGAATTATGAAATCCATTCTAGAGGACATAGCTATAAGGGCCACTTTGTCATGGAACGGATACATGAAATATCTAGCTAGGGAAACCTAATGTGATCACACTCGAGACAACTTGTTAGAATAAGAAGTTGAAGCACTATGGAACAATTAGAACCCCATAAGGAAAAACATTGGTGTAGGGATAGCGTCGCGAAGTGTTACCGGCACACAGCTCGCAAACCAGGCCCTAAATCCCAATTTGACTAATGTGTTTAGCCTTCGCAATAAAATGTCTCTAGACTAATTACTAGGAACAAAAACAAAATAGAGAAACATTTGTAGTAACCGAAGTGACATTAACAACACGAAAATAACATTGTCACTAGGAAAACAAAAAAGGTTACCACATGATCAATAACAAAACTTTATTAACCAGAGAACCATATGAAAACTAAGGGTTACATCAAATTTTCCTTTCTAACTACAAAGCTTCCCCTAGGATGAATTACAACTAATTGCTCACGAGTGTATTAGATAGACAAAATAGACTACTTGATTCCCTAGTTATGTGTTAGAAAGGCCATAAAGTCCCCAAGGGGAGAAGTAAAAGAATGGTAGCCCATCATTCTCTTCGAGTAGGGAAAGTGCACTAACGAGAAGCAACAAATTTCCTCGCTAATGCACCTATCCCACCATCCCATGACTCAGTCAGCGGGCCTCCAAAACCACTATTCCACAAGCTTCGCTAACTGATCAATTTATCTTCTTCTCTCGGCTTTAGCTGTGAGAGACTTGGGGCCTACACCTTATTAGTCTTTCTTCATGCCCATATTATAAGGATTCGTGGATGATGTTTCTACATCATCCGCCATCCCGATCCCATGTTCGCTAATCTCACCCGTTGATTTTAACCAAACCACAAAAGGTAAATACTATAAGCTTCACTATGAATTTCAAAAGTACGGTTAAAGTCAGGAAAAACAAGAACATAAGCATTACATAACCTTACTTTAAATTCATTAAATGCATTCTCTTAACTTTCACCCCCACACAAATTTCACATCCTTTTAAACTAGTTTATTTAAAGATGCAACAATTGATGAAAAGTCATGCACAAACCTTCTACAAAAACTAGCCAGCCTGATTTGTATTTGTAGGGTTCGGCCAAGACCTTATAGCCTGGACCTTGGTTTCATCAACTTTGATGCCATCTCTGGATACAATAAAAACCAATAAAGACAACTTCTGAAGCACAAAAAGAACACTTCTTGATATTTGCATACAATTTAGACTCACGAAGTGCAACAAGAATCATGTTAACATGCTCAATACGTTCACTAGTTGATTTAGAATAGATCAAAATATCATCAAATTAAACCACAACAAATCGACCAATAGACATTCTCAAAGCATGATTCATCAACCGCATAAAAGTACTAGGTGTATTAGTTAAACCAAATGGCATAACAATTCATTCATACAACCCAAACTTAGTCTTAAATGCAGTTTTCCATTCATAACCTTCCTTTACTTTAATCTAATGGTATCCCTGAGTTAAATAAATCTTAGAATAAATCATAGAACCATGTAAATCTTCAAGCATATCATCTAACCTAGGTATAGGATGGCAATACTTAATGTTAATCTTGTCTATTACATGAAAATCAATGCAAAAATGCCAAGTTTTATCTTTCTTAGGAACTAAAATGACAAGTACAAGATAAAGACTTAAAGATTCATGCACATAAACTTTTTCAAGTTGATCTTTGACTTGCCTTTGTAGTTCCTTTGTCTTCTCAGGGTTTGCTTTATAAGTCGGCCAATTTGGAATGACTGGACCTGGTATTAAGTCTATCTTATGTTCAATACCTTGTATTTGTGGTAAACCATGAGATAGTTCCCCGAGAAAGACATCTTCAAATTCCTGTAACATCTCAGCAAATTGCGGAGGTACATTTTTAGGTATATCATCTTTGATGAATTAACTTTGTTTAAAGTGCATAATGAGAATGAAAGAATGATTAGTCAAAGTGCGATTCACATCTCTTATTGAAGCATAAAATGATTTACCAGAGTCAGTAGGTAGTTCATACCTCATCGTATAACTAGAAAGTAAAGGACTAAGATGTAAAAAACAAGACTTTATGAAACTTTTCATAATCATTCTACGACTTACCTGTCTTACCTGCCTTAGGATCGGTCTTCCCTGATCGTTGGTCAAAATTGACGAGGTTTTTGCCTCCTTTTATTGCCTTATGGTCAAAATCACTAAAACCCCGAGTAGGGTCTAGTTCGGTCACATCTGTCTCAGCTGAAAACTTCTCCTTATTGACTTTCATGCGCCTTTGAGCCTCAAGGACTTCCACAGGAGATAATGATGTCAAAGCATACCTGGTTCTATCCTTAATCACAGTAATTTTGTTAGTGTAGCCATCATGTATAATTTTTTGATCAAACTGCCAAGGTCTATCTAACAAAATATGACTAACTTACATAGGTATAACATCACATAACTTAGAATCATAATAGTTCCCAATCCTTGAGTTAATAATGCATCGTTTAGTAACCCTACTCCCCTCACTACTATTTAAGCAAATGAATTTTTATGGAGATGTGTGAGTAGTAACGGGGAATGATAACGAATTGACTAGAAGATTAGAAACAGTATTAGCACAAGATCCACTTTCTATAATCTGTAAGCAATTCTTATCTTTCACAAGGCAATGAGTATAGAAAATATTAATACGTTGTACCTCTGTTTCGGTCATTTGAGAGTTGAAAATTCTCAAAGACACAAAATTACTTGGTGTTTCTAGACCTTGTTCACCTTGATCATTTATGATGATCTCTTCATCGACTTATTCTTCCCCGCTTCCATAGAGTGATGGCATATCAGCATATTCTTCTTCTTCTCTCTCCTCCATTGCAGTCAAAGACAGTTATTGCAAACATATCTTCATTCTTTACAATTAAAACAAGTAAGAGCATTAAAAGAAATTGTATTTGATGAAGAAGAGTTAGACTTACTTGGATTTCTGCTAGATTGTTGGGTGGAGGGCGTCGTCCTTCGCTCATTGGGACTATAAGTCAGATTTGAATAGGACTACGTAGGACCACTGCCGCCCATGATACTCCTTCTTCCTTGGTTAAACAAGGGGTTTCCTGAATCAAAACCAAGTCTTTGAATGCAAAATACAAACTGGGTCTTTTCCGGCCTCATGGTGCTTTCAACCAATCTTGCTTTCACCAATAAGTCTCCCATCGACACATGATGTTGAAGCTTAACCGGTACTAGGAGATTTTCCCATAAGCCTTCTATAAAATGATTCTTTATAAATTCGTCATCTTTTTTCATTCCAACCCTTCACATGAACAATTCAAGATCTTGCCAATATTCGTCCACAAATCAATTTTCTTGCTTCATATTTATCAAGTAAGAATGTTTTTCTATCAGATATGTAGGTGGAAAAAACTGTTAATGCTCTGATACCAAATGATATTATCCTACGATACCAACTGATGTCGAATGATATGATGGTAAGATTGAAAACTCTAGATTTTATGGCCACAGAATATTTTCATTGAGTACTGATTCCAACTGATAAGAATCTCCTTGTGAAGACTCTGGATTGCGAAATTTTGATGATTTCTTGACTTTAGCAAAGGCAATCTTGCCCAACCTCACCACAGTTGCTCATAACTAGCCCGCATGATTAGCTTACAAATTTGATTGGTATTGCTAACTTAATTAACCCGCAGGATTAAGCAACAATGGATCGCTTGCAAGAAAATAAAAATAAGTCAAATTCTGAATATATGATTAATAAAAAGGTGATTAAATTCATCGAAGGCCAATTCGGCTAGTACAAATCAGAAAGAAAACAGGATTGGGTAAGTCATGTCACACACTGGAATGATCTATGGCAACTTTAAGAAACTAAAACCATATATAACTAAAACACCTAAAATAAAAGGAGATATGGATGAATTCATCATGATAAATCTTGAATGAATATTGCCTTATCTAAACTTACCAAATCAAAATTGAACATTCTAAACCCTAAAATAAAGCATAGCCGAAATTAAACTCTTCCAACACCAACATGGCTGAGTTTAATGGGATTTAAAATGAAAATAATTTACAATGATCACACTACCTCACTAAAATACCAAGCGGGAAAATAGTAGAGTGTTCTTCATGATGTCTTCACTACTTCAAAACTCTTGAAAAATTAATCCAAGATATTGTCGATTTATCCTTCAACTCTTCATTATGAAGAAGACCAATCAAAGCATTCAACGCTGCATCTCTAAGCTTCGTTCTTGCCCTAGTCATAGGACCCGCCATGTCACTTAGAGGATCCAAAACATATCATTTGAACGTCTGATCAAGCTTTGGCATATCTTCAGTTATGGAGGTAGTTTTGACATTCATATCACTTACCTAATAGCTTCTTATTAAGCCAATACACCCACAACAACAACAAAAAAAACATAAATAAATATAATAGTAATAGAAAAAACAAAAATATTTCATATATAAAAATCTTGGCCTCTTGGTAGATAATATATCGCCAGCCCATAATTCACCAAAAGTTACATCAAGGTATACTAAACCACACACTACCCTGCTTGACCACTACTTGCACTACAATAAACAACACCTATTACTTCACTTTTTTACCTTGGTTTTTTTCCTTAGGTCAAATAACTGAAGTAAAAAAGTTCTTTTACCTCAGTTTTTTTGAATTAAAAGATATTATTTACCTCGGTTATAAAAATAACTACGATAAATAATAGGTGTTTTACCTCGGTTCTATGATTACCAAAGTAAATAATATTCAAAATCAAATAAAAACTATAGCCAACGTAGGTGCGACGTTGGAAATATGTGTTTGGCCGACTTCGCACTAATGGTTGGTTTGACCAAATTACTCCTGACACTAAGAACCGATGTCGCTTCTATCGGCATTTAGTTATTAACTTTTGGTATTTTGACCATATTCAATCATAATACCCAAAATTTTCTTCAATATTCCAAGAGGGCTCTAAAAATCCAAATTTCCATTGTTGAAGGTGGGCAATAGGCTTGTGGCTTGTACTAACTCGCCACTCAATCAAGAAGCAAGTATTCCAATGCCTAAATTTATATTTTCATCTTCAATTTGGATTCTAGCTAGGTTAGTTCATATGAGAGGATGTGTTTAACTATGGGTTGATTTAATTTAGCCATTGCATAATTATATAAATGGGTGATATTATATGTGTACGGGAACATGATAATTAAGGTTTCGCTGACATATATGTATATATGTTTCCCTAATCAATATGTATATGCATGGAATCAATAAATTGAATTAATGTAAGTGTATGTATTTGTTGTGAAGATAGGGCCCTAAAGAATGTTTACTTATTATTATATTGTGGAAATGTCCATGGATAAAACCTGTTGTTTTGATGTAGATCGAATGAGTGAGGAGTATCAATCTTTGGCAGCTAACTTCATTAAATATGCTTTTGTGAGTGTCGCGAAAAAAAGAATTTTTTTGTATGCATATTTTCCTTGCAAGAAGTGTCAAAACACTGTCATTCATGAAGACGCAACTGGTTTGAATGATGACTTATTCATACACGGTTTTGATCCAACATATAAAATTTGGTTTTGGCATGGGAAGAATGTGGATTAGCATACCAGAAATGATGTAGAGGCCGAGAAGGATAATAGGATGGATGAG
>JAULKJ010000006.1:1077731-1098444 GCA_032355405.1 Rubia balearica
CAGTACCCAACAATTTCTACCTTTTCTACATCATTCACATCAAAACTAAGATGATCATCAACACTATTATTCTGTCCTAATATAGTAAGAGCAGGCGAAACCAGATCATCAAATTCTAACTATCCACTCTAGCTGAAGGTTCACCATCTCCCCCCCCCCTCGATGTAACCCTGCAATTTACATCATAGTCGGAAACACGAATCAAAAAATTTTTTTGCAAAAAAAAATGCACAAAGTTGGAAGCACAATTCAACAACTTTATGCAAAATAATGCAAAGTCAAAACACATATCAACAACCTTTGTGCAAAAATAAAATACAATGTAACAGAAAGTATGTATCCTAACACATACTGTTCAATGACACATCATATAGCAATCAAACAAATTCAAGCATCAATAATTAAGACCAATGGGGTTACCAACTATGCATCCTAGCACCATTTGATGAGAAATGAAAAAATTGATATCGCTAGACAAGATGTACAACCTAATTAGTAGCATAAGTGAAATATAATCTTGACTTAGAAAGCAGGCAGGAACAATAAAGATTTTTGAGCAATGGTGAATTCTAATATAGTAAAAAATCAAGCATAAAAAAACCAAAAACAACAAGAAGCTATAAATGCTGATAACTTTACACCCACAAACCCCTAATCTTACTAGTAATAACACAACTTTAAAGGAACATGGGTATAAAAACAATCAACACTAGACATTTGACAACAACAACAACTGAAACCCAAGAGATACATGTAAACCAACAACAACCCACACAAAAGCAAACATAAAAACACAGAGAAATCAGCTGTAATCAAACAGCTGAATAATTAAAAATGAAAAGAAAGTGTAACATGTTCTGGTCTGAGGCCAACATTTTATCACTGTATGTGAAATATGAGTTTTATTAGGAAGCCTTTGTTAGAAGGGTATTCGATCGAATGAAGAATCCAAATGATTCCATACATGGAGTTTGATTTTTCATATACTGGAATCAAATGAGAAAAGGAATTCCAAGTTTTGATTCCTATTCCAGCCAATCAAAAACCACTCCAATTGCACCAGCTCCCACTCCCAACATTAACCAAACACCCCTAAATCATAATAAGAATGTAACCGAAGCCCGAGGTACAAATGAATGACTAGGTTGCAGAGGAACGTAGAATGTATGATTCATTAAGTATGGTTGTTGAGCCTAGAATGTTGACTTAGCAAGCATGCAAGAACAATAAAGAAGTTTGAGCAATGGTGAATTCTAATATAGTAAAAAAAAAAGCAAAGCAAAACAAAACCAAAAAATCAAATACCCAGAAAACCATTTTGTATCCCTTTTACAAAGATGCAATCTTATCCACAAAACAATCTATATAAACACCAAAAAAATAAGCTTTCATACATTGAATCAGAAAAGAATAATAGGCATAAAAAATGCAAATGCTTAACATTGATTTCAAGCGATAAAAAAAACCCACAACACAAATTAACAGCAATAATATCAGAGATAAAAAATAAGTTTCGTGGAAAGTTTTGAGGACATATCTTCCAGCAACAAATAAATGTTGACTCAAAATTTAGAGATAAATACCTTTCGAAGTGGCTTGACCTGTAATTTGTACTAACGGGCTGTGTGGGTTGAGCGCCTTATAGGTAGACCACTGTAGAAGAAAGAAAACTTCATTTAAATCTACCATGCATTTATAATAATAAAGTAAGAAAAATATAAAAATATAAATATTTACATGAAGATATCCTTCTGCTCTTGTGAGGGGGATTCCTGTTTGATTCTCCTCTGTTGGATGAACATTTGGCAGATTACTAGCCTCATTCATCTGAATATTAAGTCTAGGAGATTTACGAAGCGGAGGCTGGCCTTTTCTCTGCCTTTACTCTTTTGACAACTTCAGACAATTCTATGTTAGGCTGCTCCTCATGTTTTCTCTTAGTTTCCTCCTTCTCCTTACCAACAACTTCATCCAATACAGTGGTGGGCTGCTCATGTACACGTTGCTGAGATTTTGGAAAATCTGGGGACAGGCTGAAACTAGGAACATCAGGATCTGGAGCAAATTCAGTAGAAGGCTTCTTCCCAAAAATTTTCTCGATCTCTAAAACCGCATTCCAAAATACCGGATCATTGAAAACATCATCATCGTCCAACATCGGTATCTCTCCAGGGGTACCTTGATCTTCTTGAGTACTTGTCTTTTCAGCCCCCTTTTCTTCAAATGCTGTAGTCATTGACACTGCAAGTTTGTCCAACTTTGTAATAGCTTCGCTGTTTGGGAACATAGTTTTAGCATCTTCCAGCCTTTTGACAAACGAGCTGAAAGCCTTGGACAATTCGATTGCAGCTTCAGCGACTTGATGAATGCAGACCTTAAACAAAAAAAATTAAAAGCATGTTAAAATTAATCGCAATGTTCTGTTAGAGATAAAACAAGTTGAATTAAAAAACAATTCAGGATAAATAAAGAATACTAATGAAAGCACAGAAGCCCATTGAGAGGCTATTGTTTTCCTAAATGTCATTCTTAATTAAAAAATTCCCTGACGGGGGCATTAGGGGGCTGAAAATGCTGTCAGAGTCCAGTCCCTCATTTTTCAGATCAAGGGATCAAGCTCACAGATAAACCAAATAGACCCTAACATCCAAATGACTACACCCTAAACATAAATAGGGAATCAATCCTGAACTTGGTTCCCTTTCCCCTCACAAGACACAACCAATAGTTTATACAGGAAAGAATTAGATCTGTAAAATCAAACAATCAAACAAAATCAAGTTGGTTTACCTTTTTAGACTCTAAAGGCTCTTTGTCGTGAACTCGCTCCATGTCAATCACTAACCGTGGTCTCACTTTTCCTTCCCCATAATCACGAGCCATTCTTTTCTCATAGGCGCGCCTCTCATGAATATCCTTCTTTTCCCAGCAGCATAGCAAGGGGAATCTCCTCTCACTGGAACGTCCCATAATAGTCACGCGATCAAGATACAATATCTGCAGAAAAAAATAGAAGTCTAATTTAAAAAAACACAACTTTAATAGTATACGTAATAAATACTTGACCATAACTTACCACTAGCGGTAATGCTAGTCCTGTGAACCTAGATGTGCTATTTGAGTTCCACCACTCTCTACTACAGTCCTTCAAACACTCAAGAGTATACTGACACCAATTGAAATGGGGAATTGAATCAACATCAGATAAACATTTTGAATCTTCAAATTTGGAGTCCCTTTCTGATTACTTTTCAGCAGCGTGGAGAACACCATAATGACAAAGTTCATCTTGAAATCATCTCCTCCAATTTTTTGCTCCCTCAGTTTAACTCCAATGTCCATTATCCTGACTTGATTTCTGGTCTTTCCAAACTGTAGACCCCATGCATTTGCCAACTTTTCAAACTCAAAATCTGCAGCCCCTCTCCCAACTTCAGTCACTTCTACTCCAACTTCCAAACAGCTCTGAAGGGGGTTGTAATGATTCAGCAACCACCTACTTAGGTCAGATGGATACTCATCCGTCTTCAACTCCAACAACCATTGGAATCCAATAGATTCAATGTCCCTTCTCTGCTCCAATGTTAGTCCCTCAGTAATGAAGCTTTGCAATTGATTCAGAGACATTCTTGAAAATTGTTTTGGGGTAATATCTTATGTCAAACCAAAACCAGTAGGAACAACTATTAAAAACATAAAATAATAATCAAGTTGATGTGTCATCAAATGTGCTAAAAAGAGATGAACACATCACTTATAAGGATACAAAAATCCATTAGACTGAAACTAGGTTGCAAAATAAAGGATTTAGATATGAAAACCATACACAGTTATCTAAACGCTTATGATGTAAACCTACCTAAAATCTAGCAATCTTCCAACAAAAAGATAACAAAAGAGATGTTAAATGCTTCTGAAAATACATGCATTTGATGTCTCAAACGGAGTAGCTTTAATGTCGTTAAAATTTTGGTCAATCTGACCATGTTTGCGAGGTAATTCATCTAGTAATTCACTTTAACTGCTAGGTGATACCCATGTTGCTGACGTCGCAGTCGGTGATACTTATTACATTGCATTCTGAAATTTTTAACCGCAGTTATCACAAAACAACGGTAAAAAACCTATTATTTACCTTAATTATTTTATAAAAAAGGAAAAAAATAATATTTACTTCACAAAATAAAATAACTGGGGTAAAGGAACTTTTTACTTCGGTTATTTGGCCTAAGCAAAAAAAAGGGGTAAAAAGTGGCGAAGTAATAGGTCATGTGTTTTGTATTGCATTAATCCATTGAGAATAATATCTACATATTTGAAAACATGAGATTTAGAACTATATTTTAGAACTAACGAGGGTGTGAGAAAAATGATTTTGAAGTTTTGCATTTTACATGTCCGGTTTACTGCATGCAATAGTTTGAACATTACTTTGAAAATCAATATCCTGTAAACCGTAACTTTAAATGTGTAAAATCTTATTCAATTAAAATACTTTCAAAGTAATCTATAGTATACATCCATAAGCCTTAAAAATAAATTTATAAATGAGTGTGATAATTGAATTTTAACCTGCTCTGATTTGAGTACTGCAAGATATTTTATACACATGACTTTAAACTATCATATCTCACTTTCTGTAACTCCTTTTTAGTTGATGTTTACATATTTGAAATCCAGGAAACTTTATCTATATTTTAGGCAAATGATTTTTTCAAATTTGATTGAGAAAATCATTTTAAAAAAATTTAATGCAAAGATGCTGCAGTTGTTATTTTATTAATTTTGATTTCAAAATTTACGTATACATGATTTTAGAGAACCTATAAGTTTCAGCTGTATATTGGTTCATCACTTACATATTTGAAATTTCGGAACTTCAAACTATATTTTACCATCAAAAGATAGTTAAATCGGTCAAGAAACCAATGAGAAAAGTGGTCATGAAGTTTTTACTTTAGGGTTTAAGTTCTAAAATATGAACATATTTTTAAACGTTAGGTTTTGAATTCAATTAGAAATAGTTTTTAATTTTTTTTGTATTGTCATGTGTGTTGATACAACATATTATGTTTTTTGATTAACCAATTTTGAAGGACCGCCTTTCGAGTTCCAAACTGAGCTGATTTTTATTACTATAAAATCCATGGATTCCGAAATATATTTTTAAGTCAATGTGCAGGAAATATTAGTGAGATTTCAATAATAAATTGAAGTTTCAAGTTCGTGTGTCTTGAGACTTAGGTGCTACTATTGTAAAAAATAAACATGTTACCTTCAAGTAACTGTAGCAAGTGAAACTTAACTCTTTTTTTCCTTACACATTCATAATTTCGGTACTTTGATTTCATTTTAAGCTTACGAATATTTTTAAACCAGTTGAGAATTAGTGATTAAAGTTATTTGGAAGATACTGCAAAATCTGAATTTCTGAATTTACAAATACTGACTTTACACAACTGTATCTTACTAATCATAGTTATGATTTTGTTGAGCTTCACATGTTTGTGATGCTTGAACTTTGAAAAATATTATTGTATCAAAATATGGACCAGTTTGACAAATAAAACAATGAGAAAATTATTTATGATGTTTTTGAAATTTATATGACAATTTGGAAAGTAGATTATCTTTTGACAAGTATATCTTTTTACCTTAGGTTGATTTTATGTTATTTTGTATACTTGAAAAAAAAAACTAAGATTTTTATCTATAATTTTAACCACAAATATATATCTTGATTAATGGACATTATAAGATTACCTCAATTCTAAATGTATAATAATTTCAAATTATATTTAAATTTAGTGAATACAATATCATAGTTACTCACTTAATCATTGATCCCCTGGGTTACCTATCTCAAACAGTTTAAAGATCAAACTATCCTTAATAAATAATGTATTGTAAACTAACACAAAATATGTCAAGCCATACCCTCGGTAGATATTTCTTTACCATTTAAATTAACACCTAAAATTGCGTTTCTTTTATCGGTGATACCGCCGGATGACCATGCTTATAAGATCCACCTGGTTGGATTGATTGCATCATGTAGTAAGAATGGAATGTTAAGATTGTATTTAATACCCTAGATATGTTCTCGTGAGATCCTACAAATCCAATAAATTTATTGTAAATGAATGAAGAATTATTAGAGGCTAGAATTTCTGAAGCATTCTATATATATATATATATATATATATATTTATAAATTAAATGAGATGGATTACTAACATTCTAAAGGTTGTGCTAAGTGATATCTATCATAAGAATAATATATAATTGGAGGACTAGTGATTAGATAGTCCTAAGTAACCATGCTATTGTAACACAAATATCACCATTATAAAATAATTGTAATTTTCTTGGGAAATAAAGTGGTTTTGAAGGTAAAACTCTACGCACATCTGTGTTAGAAACATGGGAGGAGAAGAAATTTGAGTCTGAGATATGTAGGCCCTTTTCTTATGACTCATTGAGTAGATGAGGTAACTTACCGACTGGATTTATCCAAAACAATGGAAACAATTCCTCCCATCGTCGAATCACTTTGCTAAAAAAATTCCTTCCTTACCAAAGCCACATAGTCGACTAGGAAAACTTGAAAATTTTGATATCCTTGGGTAAGAAGAGAAACTTCGGAAGATTTTGGAGTGACAAGTGAAAAAGTTGAGGACCAAGGAGATAGCCTTAGTCAAAGTGTTGTGGCTGGGAAGTTGAACAAGAAAGGAAGGATACATATCCATATTCGTTTAGTAATTAAATAGGAATAATTTTGAGACGAAACTTCCTTAAGGAGGGGTGAATGTGACACCCAAGAATTTCTCTTCATTATAAATAAACAACCTTTTATCAATAATTTATTTCATGTTTGGTAAATTTATAATTATATATTTTGAGAAATAAATTGAAATAATAGTGAATTGGTGAAATCATAAATAAAGAATTTTGGTGAGAGAAAGAGTTATATACGTGATCAAATTCTTCAAAACTTTATCAAGACTTAAGTCTAAGCTTAGTCCAAGGCATGGGTTGCTACGTGATAGATTATGCAATTTTGAAAGAGAGCTCTTGATTCCCGACCATCATCAAAACATGATCAGAATAAACTAACCAAATCCTACCAGTATTCAACCGAGGTATATAAAGTCCAACGAAACCTAATCCAAACCTTTTTCTACCCGAGAATCACCTTTTCACCATAAAAACCAAACAAAAAAATACTTTTGTGATCAGGTGAAGAATGTATAAGAAATAGAGGGAGCCTCTAGAGCGAGTTGTTGCTTCAACCGAAACTAGAAATTGACAAGACGATCATTGAAGCTTTCTAAGTTGTTTCTTAGATCCATAGACGAATTATACATAGATTCTTATTCTTTAACAAGGAACACTGGCAGAAAAAGATTGATTAAAGACACTTAATCAAAGGAAGTTCTTGAGTAACTGCCTTTAATGAGGATCTGAGGGAAGCTCTGAGTTGGAAAGTCCCTCCCAAGTCACACCAAAAAATTTAAAGACATATTTTCATTGATTAAAGGCGGTTCTTGAAAAATCGCCTTTAATTTGATTGATTAGAGGCGATTATACTGAACAACCACCTTTAGTGGGTTAACTTTAATGGCCCAATACATAAGAATCTATTAAGGTTTCTCCCTTTAGTCATTTTTGGATCCAAACTATCCGATATCCCTCTTATTAGCTATCTTTAAAAATTCATTTTTTCCCAAAAACACTACCTTCACCTCCACCTCGTCACTGTACCCCTGCATGCAGCACCCTCCAACAAGCTACCATCATACCCCCACATCATCCATCTTACACAACCATCCGATGCTCATCTTGCCTCGACCACTCTCCGCCGCAACATTTTTTCCCAGCGTGCGTCACTCTTCCGCCATCTTCTTGCTGAGCACTGCTTCTTTGCCAAGTTGAGATGCCGCTCTTCTGGCCAGTTGAGACGCTTTCCCTCTGCTCAGTTTAGATGTCGTCATACCCCTTCTCCGCCCGGTTGAGATGCCACCAGCCGCTAGGGTTTCCATATTTGTTCCATCTTTTTTCTTTTCTTTGCTATAGTCCTTCTTTTCCATTGTGTTCATTTATTTGTTTTTGTTCATAGCCTTACATATGTCTGTCTTTGCTTCTCTGCCAGAAATCGATTTGTTTCTGGCATTCTTTTTGTTGGGACCTAAAAAATAGGTTCCGATTTTGGAAGCTATTTTGGACCCCGATAAAATGCGGTTTTTGGAACCGTCTTTGATCGATTCAAACAAAGGCAGGATAGGGGAAGACACCTAAAAAGTGTCTTTTCTTATCTGATAAAACCAATTTAATAAGCCTTTTTACACTAGTGGCATGATTAGAATACAAACATAGAAACCATCATAGGAAATTAGGATTAATGTGGGTGTAAGAGTAAATATAATTTTTCAATTTTGACTTTAGTTATGCAGTCACATTGTACTACCTATTTGAATGGGAACAGGTAATTAATTTTTTTTGTAATATACTGAATGAAAGGTATCAAAATCTTGTTTCCGATGATATATGTATCTAATTTTTATCATCTCTGGGTAGAAAGTTATGGCCGGTTTAGTCTTGAGTGGTTAACCAGTATTATGTCCGATTGCAATGCGTCTTAAGTAAATTGTTTTGAGGGTCATTAGTATATTGATTTCGATGGTTGAACCGTCTAATGAAAGATATTGGAGTCTAGTTTCTAAAGGCTTAGATTTCATAATTTTTGGAATAATATGTGAAGAGTTATGATTGTTCTTTTGGGTACAGATTAGTTGTAAATTGATCGGTTAGGTTCATTTTATATTGATTTATTTAAGGGGTAAATCTGTATGGAAATCAAAGTATAAATTGTCCAATGTTGAAATATATGTGAGCCTACTTCTTAAGGGTTTTGATTTCATAATTTTTGGAAAAATATATGTTGTGTTATGACTATTCTTGTTAATAGTGGTAAGTTCTAAATTGATTTGTTTTAGTTCCTTTTATAGTGATTTGCTTAAGGGGTAAATATATATGGAATTGAAAGTGTAAATTGTCTCATGAAAGCTATATGAGTAAAGTTTGTAAGATTTTATATTTCATAATTTTTGGAAAAAATTGTGATGAGTTATGACTGTTATCGTAAGTACTGATTAGTTTAAAATTAATCTTTTCCAGTCCATGTTATAGCGATTTGTTTAAGGGGTCATAGTGTAGGAAATTTTTAGGTTAAACTGTTAAACGAAAATTATGGAAGTCTTGTTTTTAAGGATTTAAAATTCATAATTTTTAGGATGATATGTAGAGAGTTATGGTCATTTTTCATGAGTACTAGTCAGGATTGAATCCTTCAACTTCAAATCACTTTTAAGGTTTCCTTGTGTTATGCAGATCTTGAAATGAATTTTAATTAGTTCGTGATATATCACAGTCATTGGTGTAGCCGAGAATAATTATCCTTAAGTTGCAAGAAAGGTGAGGGTTTCTACCTTTCCCTATCAAAACTGTTTTAAAACAAAATATTTTCTAAATCTTTTCAAGAAAACACTTTGAAAACCGAAAGTATTTTACAATATTTTTAAAACTTTATCCCGGTGTTTCAAAATAAAATGGTTTAAAGTAATTTTTCTAACTATATTACCAAATTACGTTATTTCAAATAAATTACTCGAGCTGGTTTTCTGCATTGCATATGCATATCTTAATCTTGATATTGATCAAGTAATTGTTGTTAACTATAGGTGCACCTTATCGCCCATAGCCTAAATTGTGCTTAATTGTTTACCTATTATTATGCGTGTACTTTATCGCCCATAGTCGGACTTGTTCTTTACTTTTTATTTGTTACTATGAGTGTATTTTATCGCCCATAGCTTGACTTGCTCTTAACCTGTTTCTATGTTTTTACTTTTTCGCCTATAGCCTGATCCATATTACTATAATGCTTGTACCTGTACTGCCTGCACTAGGATCGTAAAACCCCACTGAATAATTTAAACCATGCAAGGTCGGCATAGGACCTGATAGTTTGGTAAGGCTTCTTTAGGTTCCGTCAGTTATCTCAAGATATACTCTTATATGAACAGTGAAGTTGGTCTACATGTTGGCCTGATGGCCGCTGGCGTGTTCGGCATAGCATGGAATGATTATCAGGACCCCTTTCTAAGACTATAAGTAGAACGCCCTGATAACCTCCCCCTTTTACCTTTATCCTTTTCTATGTGATGTCACTATCGTGCTAAGTGATATACTACTTGATATTGTTTCGTGAAAAATGATTTGTATGTGATATTACTTGGGACAGATCATGCATAGCATACTTTCCTGCTTATTATTTAAGTGACAAAAATTATTTCTTAAAACTGCATGCATGTATAGCATCCCAATTGTGTCACGAAAAATGGTTGCGAACTTGGAACGCTCACGGGCGAAAGCTCACCACCACTCTTTTAAAAATAATTTAGGTTAAAGGTCTAGGTAAGGTACGAGCTTGATGAATAATGAGTGGAGGACGCCTGCGATCTTACACCCTTAGTTTCATTTATTTTGCATCAAGACACATTTTTGAATTATGCAATTAGCATTTATCGTTTAAACTTTACTGCTTCAGCTGTAGACAAGAATAAATATTAAGGGTTTATCATTGCAATAAAGTGTCCCTAGTAATTTTGGGCCGGGACGTTACAAATGTAACTAGTCTTTTAAGGGTTATAGGTTCATTCTGAAGAGTGATATCCTTATTTTTAGTAACTAGGTGGATAATATCCTTAAGGATAATAGATGAGGTTGTAATGTTCTAACTGGTACAAGATGAGTATAAAATATTCACGGTGGGTCTCAGTGATCCATGCTACTATCGGGCTTACTGTGTGTTGTCGGGTTTATCAACCTCAATAGAGGTGGCAGTCTAAAGAGCATCCAGAGAGGTAAGAATTTGATGAGTGGGCGGGGCCTGGATATTACTCATCATGGGAGTTCCCAGTGAATTGTCATCTTCACATGGTATTTTAAAGCATTAATTAGGAGTCATGCCTCTTTTTTAATAAAAATTTAGGATCAAATCCAAATGTTTAACATCTGATGCACTCCCAATAGTTCTTAGCATCGTATTTCCCAATAGTTGATTGATTAATGCTAGAACAAAATTCCCTTATGCTTACGAACACTTTTGTGTAAAACTACATGAAACTATCTTTGAAACCTACTATGAAAATGACACCCGACTTACCAATAGCTAATATTGTAATAGTTGGGAGTAATTATAGAAACAACATACAAGTATTATCTTTGATCGATGCACACAAGCTTCCAACATTGCTCAGGTGCTCGTCAACAATCAAAGCGCAGAAGTTCAACTCAATAATAGTAATAAACATTGATGATTAATATGTTTACCAATTCTACACAATCGAGTAAAATTCAAGTAAAATAATTTATTTCCCTAAGAACTAAAGATAATTGTCAATCGAGTCTAACTCTTACTATGAAATCATATCAATGGAAAACAATAGATCTATAGAAACTAAATGATAATCAAGGAATACATATAGATTGTTTATAATATCACGATACAAAGACGGAATATTCCTAAGATGGATTTAGTTTGTTACAATCATATTATGTTTCAATTAAATACTGAAAGTGTTCTAGGGAATGAAAAATGAAGAACTGGGGATTTCTTCTACAAAAAGTATTGTGGTTATAAAAGGGATAGGGTTTTCTTTTACATAAAAAAGAAAAGAGATTTTCTCCAAATCTCTTTTCCTTTTTTTATTTCCTTGGTTGTAGATGCAACTATGAAGTGTATAGTACATATTCATGCGTGGTGATGATGTTATTTTGTTGTGACTGCAGCGATGATGGAAGACTCAGTTGTGGATATTCAAGCTTTAGAGGGAAAAGAGCTAGCATGGAGGATTTTTATGACATAAAGCATTCCATAATTGATGGGCAAACAGTGTGTTTGTTTGGAATTTTTGATGGTTAGATTTCTTCACTTGGATGCTTGAAAATGTCATTGCAATGTATGCTAACTAAGTATATATTTATTTCTTGTACTGTGTGGTCTATGAATTCAATGCTTTTATGTCTGTCTTACTTAATTTACAATGACAACTAAGTCTTTGTCTCACTACGAAGGGGTGTCTGGGTGACTGTTGCATGATTAGGAAATTGTGGAAGCTGCTATTCATATTTGTTGTATAATTACAAGCTATATAAGTTAGGGAGGCACATTGCTATGCTGGTTTCCATGTACATGTACCAGTTACTTAAAAGGCATTCCTGTAAGCAAGTAAAACGTTTGCAATCAAATGGTTTCAATGGTATTTTTTGTTTTCTTTTGTCTAAGCTGCATACTGGTTCAGTGATGGCTAGAATGGTAACTGAGAGTAGAGTTTGCATATTCTTGTTCCATTTCAATTTTGGTTTGTAATTACAGGTCATGGTGGTGCTCGTGCAGCTGAGTATTTAAAGGATCATCTTTTTGAGAATCTTATGAAACATCCAGAATTCATTACAAACACAAAATTGGCTATAAGTAAGTGGGTGTAATTCACTGATCATTTCTATGCTATACAGTCTGTAACCAATATCGATTTTTCTAGTTGCACTGCATGGCGCCTCATGGTGTATGAAGAATTATCTCACTTGATAAATTACTGTGTAAATGTCAGGTGAAACTTATAAGAGAACTGATAGTGAATTCTTGGAGGCTGAAAAAGATACCTTTAGGGATGATGGTTCTACTGCCTCTACTGCAGTTCTTGTTGGCAATCACTTGTATGTTGCCAATGTTGGAGACTCGAGAACGATAATATCTAAAGCTGGGAAAGGTACCTCTTACTTCATGCATTGCTTTGCATCATTGTCTTTCAATGCCCATGTAGGTTTTCTGAAATCTGAACTTATATAGCTGCGGAAAATTGTCTCTTTTACATGCTCAATTTGTGCCTGAGTGTTCCCATATGGGCAGAAGATATGGACTCTTCACAAGTCTTCCAAGGAAGCTCAATAACAACAGTTATGGCAAACTTGATTTGGGAATGACTTTAATGATTTTGGATAGCAAGTAAAGTTGACGCATTACTTATTTTATGGCAATGGAAGGGTCTTATTTTGAGATGGATACTTTTGTTTATATACTTACATAGAGGTGTAAAGGCAGCAAGATTCCATTTTTTTCTTCTGAGAGTGTAATAGCTTTTTTAATCTTCTGGACAATATTCATAGTCTGCTCATTTGCAGTGAGAACTCTCTGATTTTCTGCCAGACTATAATGACATGATTATCTTAGGACTGTATCTGATGTTTGTTTCTAGAGAGATTCATAGAATATGCATGGAGTGAAACTTTCCAAATTTCCAGTTGAAGGTCTCTCTGAACTTTTCATCAAATGGGACATAACTGTTGCATTGCATCTGTTTTTCTGCATTTGCTTTTATATTTGGGAAGTATATTAAAATCAATATATGTTAACCTGGAATATAAATAAGCTCATTTTTTTGAATGGTATTGTCATAATCTTTCAAGTATTTTACCAGCTGTAGCTTTGTCTCAATGGTTTCTTAATTCAGCTTCACCTTGTTGCTTGACAGCTATTCCTCTTTCTGATGATCATAAGCCTAACAGAAGTGATGAGCGGAAGAGAATTGAAAGTGCTGGAGGGGTAGTAATGTGGGCAGGTAATTGTTCATCTTTTATTGGTAGTGAAGTGGGCAGTTATTTGTTCATCTATTGCTGGTATATCCTATAAAGCCTAGCAGGTTATGATGTTTGCTAGAACTTGAGTTACATCGTTGACAATATTATAAAAGTGGTATTGTTTCGTAGCTTACTAGTGACCCGTGATAGATGTTTTGTGCCGTTTTAAACTACTGATTTTATAGTCTTTTGGGGTGCAGGGAAGAATGATGATCATTCTGCAAATTTTTCAAAGCAGTGGAGTTTATATTATGGGCAGGGTTTTAAAATTCTAATGGTTACTTAACCTACAAGAAAAGTAATGATTTGAATATACTTCATGTAGATCTTTGATTCCTATCCTGGTATATAATTTATTTCAGCATCTGAAGACTTAAAATTTTGAGCTGGAGCTGTTAGTGGAAAGGTGTATAAGTCGAATGTATTGTTCTATTTCTGTGACCTTTGGTGAACATGCTTACGTATGTCTTGGACTGAAACTTGATTTCTTGGCAGGCACTTGGAGGGTTGGAGGTGTGTTGGCTATGTCTCGTGCTTTTGGAAATCGTATGCTGAAGCAGTTTGTGGTGGCTGAACCTGAGATTCAGGTAATGAATCCCTTCTTATTTGTCACTGTGTATTTATTTGTGAGAACCACTTTCTGCAACTTGCATACATAATTGCTAGGGCAGAGGCACGTAAGGAATTCTTCCTGTTTTTGTTTCATTTAGTACTACCACTGGTGTGTCAAAATCAAAATGAGTAATTTCCAGTACGTTCAACTGTTTTTTGTAGTGCATATCCACAATGCAGACCTCAGAATTTCATTATAGCATTTTTACATTTCTAATGCACTTATGACATTTTTGGCTATTATTTCAGAGCATAAATTGCAAAAATGTGCAACCGTAGAGGCTTAATCATTAATTTGCAGTCTTTGCACAATCTTTGCACAGAGAATGAAGGATAATATCTAGAATACTTTTCTTTCTAAGTTTGAAATGAGTCTTCAATAATTACTTGATTTCTTTTCTCAGAATGTGGAGAATAAGTTTCTTTCTGTTTGAAATGAGTCTTCAATAATTACTTGGTTTCTCAGGATGTGGAGGTCGATGAAGAAGTTGAATTGATTGTAGTCGGAAGTGACGGGATATGGGATGTTGTCCCCAATGAGGTTAGTTTGGCATATTGCTATTTTTAAAATTAATTTTCAGCATAGTGGATAATTTGCTTTGCTTACAATCATGTATATGTAGGGATGATTCCTCACATTTTTAAGAGAAGCATAAATTTTTCAGTGTTAGTCGCATGCACATGTTGCAACTTCTTAGTAAATCCAAGTAAAAATGTTTATGTATCTTCTATATATGGTCAATCTTCTGATTAAGGCTCTTCCTACTTTGTGTCAGGATGCTGCTTCACTTGCCGCTGCAGAAGATGAAGCAGAGGCGGCAGCTAGGAAGCTGACTGAGACCGCCTTTGCTCGCGGGAGTGCGGACAACATTACGTGCATCGTGGTGAAGTTCAACCACCAGAAGGAGGCGGGTGAAGCGGAGGAACCATCCCAGACTGAATGAAGGATGTCAGTAAGCTGGGCATTTCTTGTGTAGTATTCTTGCCGGCCTGGGAAACTGCTGAATCATGTGCACAGATGGGGAACGGCATGGGAAGTCATTTGTTGATTCATAGGAATTCGTTGTCATCTGTGTATGTTGTCTGCGCTCTTTGGGGGGCATTATGGATTGTTGATGTAGGTTCTGATTCTATAGGAACTTCCGAACATTGTGCCCGTCTATAGATATACTCTGGTCGCTGACCTTTCTTTTATCCTGTTTTTTTATCTCGAGTAAAAAACTAATCTGAAGATATGGCGTGGCCTGTTATTGTTGTGTATATTTATATTGCGTTAATCTAGGGACCACTTGTAGAATTACATTATAAAATGTTTTGATATTATGCATTTTCAGTGTTGTTTTAAATATAGTGCCTTTGTAAACTCATCATTGCAGGATTCCGGATATCAGGGCCAGAATTGATGGATGGGAGTTATTCATTGGCCACTTTACACCTAAAAAGCACAACAGAATGAGAGTATTTTACAGAGACAAGTAAACATACTCCCTCCGGTTCTTTAACATTGGCACACTTGCTTTTGGTACAAGAATTTAGAAAGGTATAATGAATGGTTGAGAATTCATTGAAATGGTAAAAAATAAAATGAGTGGATGAAAACAGCCTAGAATTTATCAAAAAAGGAAATGTGTGCCAATGTTAGAGAACCGGAGGGAGTACATGTTTTAACAAATGTGAGTATTGGTGTCAGTGTGAACGGTCGGCAGAAGCAACAAATTGGAGTGACGGTATTAGTGAGAGGTCAGTGGGCAGTGTATTATTATTGCTGATGAACCAGCATCCATTCAATTTTCATCTGAATTCCAGAATATTAATATCGAGGAGTTTCACTTCTATAAGATTTGAAATGATAGTTCACTAAATTAAACATCACAGTAAATAATGCAACATTAGAAAAAAATTAACATATTCAATGTTAGTTGTTACTTTTAAGGAAGATAATTAGCGATTTGATATTTTTATTAATCCCACATTATTCACGGTGAAACATTACAATGAACTTATACTGAGAATATCATTATATATATAAAAAGTAAAGTGAACTCATGTTCCTCAGTTCTTTGTTTAGTGCACATATAACTCTCAATTTTTTGAAAGTTAACATATGCCCTCAACTCGTTGTTTAGTGCACATACATCCCTTACTTTTTCAATGTCAATCTCTCGATGTAGGAGTATACGTGCACTTTTGAAAAATATTGATGTATATGTGTACTTTTGAAAAACATGGAGGTATATGTGCACTGTTGAAAAATTGAGACGTATATGTGCACTAAACAAATAACGCAGGGGTATAAATGTCCGTTACTCTATATAACAAAAAAAACTCTCAACTTCACTTTGTTCAAAAAGAAAATGGATTTTTTAATACAAAAAGAAAACGGACTTAGTTTTGTTAAAATACGTGGAAGTAAAACAAAAACTAAATACATAAACAAAATTCCTCTAATTTTTAGTTATTATCCTCCTCATCAACATCATCAAGCACTATCTGTAGCAAAAAGAAACTCCAATTGAAGGGTACAATTATACCAGTACTAACACATCGGATCTCATTAGAACTCCGAAGTTAAACATGCTTGAGCGAGAGCAGTACTAGGATGGGTGACCCCCTGGAAAGTCCTCTTGGTTGGTTGTACCCCTCCCTCCTTTACTCCATCAATGCCTGTGGTGTCGGATAGATGAGGCGTTGAGCGCGATGCGCCTTTTGGTCGAAGAAACTTCAATTGAATGGCCCATTATCATATTTAGGTATTTAATTTATTCCCTTATCAAATTTGTTTTGGTAGTTGACCTTTCCTCCTCTCTTTCTTTCTAAACGAATCCTTAATTAACTAATTGAATCATCAAGATTTCCATTAAAAAATGATCTTTAACAGCATCCTTAAGCTTGACAGCCCATAGTACAACTGTTGGTCCAAATTGGCTCCCTAGCGGATGATGCAACTGATGACGTAGCCCAAACATGTTGAATAATTTAGAGTCCGTCTTTTGGAATGTGGGGTTTCCTTAAATTATGAAATATTAAGGTTTAAATGGAAAGTTAGAAGAAATCAAGATTTTGGTTTGCATTAACCGTGTCATAAACTTATAACCAGTGCACGTTGCATAATATATTTTTAATATTGCAATTAAAATATTTTATTTTTTAAAAATTGTAATTTAACCTCATCTTTTCCAAAATTTTACCTAATTAAGAGCATGTGCAATGGGGTGTCAGAGTAATTTCAATTCGAAACTGAAACCACACTGAAACCACGAAATCCCATAACGGAGGTTTCAATGTGATCTCATTCGGTCAGCGGTTGGAGAATTGAAACCGTGCCCAATTATGATTTGTTGCATAAGCCATGTGCTGGAGGGGCCTGTGCTGACGCACCGGTCTTTTGTGTACCCCTGCTATCACATGGCAGCCTCTGCCCCAGCCTTTTCTTGATTTCGTTAGACACATGACTGAATTATGTGGTGCCACATGTCGTAACGAAATTTTGTTTTAAAAAAACATCATTTTTAAAAAATTCAAAAAATAATTTATTTTATTCTTAAAATAGAAAAAAATGATTTTGGTTCTTTTTAAAGATTGACATTATATTATTTTTAAAATATATGGTTCTTTTTAATTCTCCTTCATAAAATAGTTTTTAAAATTGATATTAATTTTAAATATTTAATTTTTAAAAATAAAATTCAATTAAAAATTACAAGTGTAGTATTAATTTCACATTTCAATTTATTTTGGGTAAGCAAGTTTGTTTAAATTAAATATTGAAGATTAAATTAATGAGTAGAATAGAGAAAATCAAGTAGAGTTCATGGAGTGATTTTAAAGTGGTTTTAACCACTGTGAAGGTAAAATTGGAGTGATTTTTTTATAGTTTTAGTTGATGGAATGAAAAAAAACTTTAAATATTTTATGAACTGAAACCACAAAAGCAATTTTAGAGCGGTTTCACTACTGCTCATCCAATTCATTAATTAAATATTGTTGACAGCATTGATTTGATCCATTAGAAAATGTGCAGTGGGGATTTGAAAGTGGGCTGAATTAAAAATGGGGGACCGAATGGGGATAATTTTTCCAACAATGGGGGTTGAAAGCGGTTGGAACAAAGTCCAATCGCGGGCTTAAGAACCACCCCACGCATGCCTTTGTCAGGCAGCACATGGTCATGGCAGAGAGGGGGCAACGCCCCATTTCTTTTCTGCCTCTAGAGTACCACGGGGCACCCTCATATTGGGCCATGTGGAACCCGTTGTTCCCCTAATTTATTTTTATTTTTAATGCTGATTGGGACACGTGGCCCAATCTGGTGGTGCCACGTGTCCCAAAAGTTTTTTTGAATTTTTTTGTAGTGAAAATCATTTTAAAAAATTATAAAAAATGGGAAAAATTACAAAAAATGATATTTACTTTTTGCAATTTAAATCAATTTTTGGATCATTTTAAAAATCAAAATTATATTCTTTAAAAAAGTATACGTGTTTCTTTTGTTTAATTATGATTCATAAAATAAATTTAAAAAATTGAATTAATTTAAAAAATGAGAATTCAAAAAACAAAATCCAATTCAATAATTATAGTTGTATTATTAAATTTCACATTTAAAATTATTTTGTAAGGTAAATTTATTTAAATTAATTATTAAATGTATAATTAATGAGTAGGATAGAGAGAATCAAGTGGGATCCATAGATTGATTTGAGAGTAGTTTTTATCATTGTGGAGAAAAAAAATGAACTGTTTTAGTTGTGGTTTAAATTGCTGAGGTGGATGAGAGATTAATTATTTAATGAATTGAAACCACAACAGTGATTTGAGAGTGGTTTTACACATGAACTTACCGACACCTTAATTAATGTGAGGGCCGATAATTGAGCACCTACGAGATATAGAACCATGTTCTCACCTGTCTCAATCGATATAGGTCATACCCTATGAGGAATAGAAAAGTTATACTGTGTCACAGGTATTGACATATATCTAATTTCATACAAAAATTCCATATATAAAATTAAAATTTAGAAAATACTTCCTCCATCCTAATTCAAATTGGTTAATTTGACTTTTGTAAGTCAAACTTAGCCAAATTCGACCATTAAATTATAATACTATTGTACATGTAAACTATTATTATGTTATATGTTGTTCGATTCATCGTAACATATATTTTTAAGTTATTATTTTTAAGTTTTTTTTATAAATATAAATAAAGATATTAATATTTAAAAATTGATTCAATTGACTCCCAAAAATCAAATTAAGCAATATGAAGTGGAACGGAGGGAGTGGGTGTTAAGATGAATTTAACAATATCTCACATGATATTTTTTTTATAAATATATTAATTTATATTTAGACTCGAAGTTTACAAAGCTTAACTTGAAAAAGGTAAATATGCCAATACTCACGGGATAGATGGAATATGTAAATAAACTTTAAAAAGAATAATATTTGGTGTTGACATTAACTATTCCCTCCGCTTCAGCTGAAATTGCACTGATATTTTTTTGCAATATTCTCTATAAAATTTTAACCGCATATTTGAATAAATATATGAACAACAATATCATCACACATGATATTGTTCAATTCGTTGTAACAAGTAGTTTATAATTATCAATATTTTATTTGGCGTGACTATACGTAGGTAAACATATTGACGGTCAAACATGCTTCTTGAACAACGTGCTAATGATTGCAGTGCAATTTCAGCTGGAACAGGGGGAGTATGATTTTGTTTGTGAGTTGGTTTCTTTGGACATAATTCGTTTGCATTGTGTTCTTATATCACTTCAGGTTGTAGACATTTTCACTAAAAGACCGCCTCATCATTTGTTGAGTTTTTTCAAGTCCATACTTTGCCTTTTAAAATTGCTTTGCTCGATGGGATGTTGGGATAGAAAATTCACCAAAGTATTCTACTCCGTATTAAACACTTCGGAGTTACAGTTCTCGTATAACTCATTCTCTTTGTACTCCTTTGTACAATATATACTTTCTATAATAATACAAACCTAATAAAGAGGAAATTCACTTACACATGGTGGATCGAGGCAGTGCTCTCTTCAATTTATCTGCATTTTAATTAGTTTAGTTTAGACTTACGGTCAAATATGTTCATCGAAAACTGTGAAAAAATAAATAATTAAAATGAAGTGGTACATACGGAGTACTATATCATAGCACCAGCGCAATAAAAAGATTCACAAGTTTTCATCATACTCCTAATTTGAAAACCTAATTTGTGTTGAAAGCCTAAAAGCAAGAAAGTTAAGAAACTGAGGAGAATCCTTAAATTGATGTCATTCGTGCACCTTAATTAATGCAAATTTGCAGGCATTTATGTTTCCTATGCTTATCTGGCTGCCACGTGTGTAGTGGATCACATCGATAATTGAGA
>JAULKJ010000006.1:1305692-1324000 GCA_032355405.1 Rubia balearica
GGTTGAGAATGATGTACTTTTTACCATAAAAAGAAAGGTGACAAACTTAGAAAAACATACAAAAATGGTAAGTGTGCTAAACATAGAAAAACAGAGGGATTATTCAAATTTTAAATATGTGAATATGTGAATTCAATTTTAAATATGTGAATTTTACTTCTCGTTTTTCTCTCTGACTTAATTTATGATAACTCGGTATCAATTTCCTTTAATTTTCTTACTTGTTTCTTGGATACACACCGTTAACTAATATACTAAAATAGAATAATACCATAAAGCTAACATTTTATCCCTTCTTTAAAAAAATTGTATTGTAAATTTTAAAATCATTTTAAGGTGTAGTCGAAGAAACGGAAATAAAACCAGATTGTTCTGATTTAAACTTTATTATTACCTACATACTTAATTTATAATGGGCAGAGTTTCACATAAAATAAAATAAATACCAAATTATCGTATCATCATACAAATTACAGAATAACTTATGATTAGTGGGTATAAAACAGATCTTTGTGTTCTTCTTTGAAGTCATGTTGAATAATTTTTTTCCATTGTATTTAGTTATGATTTCATTTGCTTTGCACTCCACTCTCAACACAAAAATTAATTGTAAAATGACATAAGTTACATTGAGTAGGAATTCATACTCACTCCGTTTTTAACGTGCACAAAATCTTTTTTTACAATATTTTATAAATATATTTAACGATAAATATATGTACATATAATAGTAGTGTATCAAAAATATTTAAAATTTTTATGTTAGAATAAATTCAACAATATTTCATATGATAATATCACCTTTCATATATCTATTTAAATACACGGTCAAAGTCTAACAATTAAATAAATAAAAACTATCAAGTTAATGAATGATGGAGGGAGTGTGTAATTCATGGGAAGATGTAAGTTATGATAGTTTAGAAATCTTAAATGTTCCCTCAAAAGAAAATCTTAACTGTTAACTAAGTACCTCATTTAAATATACATCTTGTGAGAAACTCAAATTACAATAGCTAAGCGTCACTAACATTTATTGGTAAACTTTGATTATTCATTGAGGCTTAGTACATCGGTGACGGGTCGTCAAACGGGTCGGGTCACTCAATAGATAACTATTATCCATCAGCTATTTTTACTTATTGGATAAGACTTGTTGGGTAATGATTCATTGGTTTAATGAATATAAATGAGTTGTAATTGTTGGGTTGAGTTGAGTTGGATAACAGGTTATCCATTGGATAATATTGGGTTGAGATAATTTCTTTGGGTTGGTTAACGGGTGACCCGTGGATAATTTCTTATAATAAGATAACATTTTTTTACAAGTTAAGTTAAAATTTCAGTAAATTGGGTAAACTGATAAATGACCCGTTGGGTCAAAAGAAAGTGACCTATTGGGTCAAAACTAAATGACTCATTGGATAGAAGTCATTTATTTGGGTTGTAAATGAACTGAACTGTAAATCACGTGTAGCGATGTAAACGAACTGAATTGTTAACGAAAAACTCGCGAACAATTTGGCCAAAACTCGACTTGAATTTTATTTAACTGAGGTCGAGCCAAGATTTTATAATATTCGAGCTCGAGCTCATAGCCAATATTATATATATTTGTATTTTTTATAATATTTTATCATGTATCTAAAAAAATACAAATATATTTAATCATGGTTGGAGTTAGAAATCAAACAAAATTAATTTCATTCTAATTCGAGTTCGAGATAAAAAAAATTTACTGGCTCGATCGAACTCAAGTCGAGCTTGAGCTTTCACTGAGGATTTTTCGAGTTTGGCTCGACTCATTTACATCCCCAGTCTATTCGAGCTCGAACCAAATTAATTTCATTCAAACTTGAGCTCGACCCAAAATTTTACAAGTTTGATCAAAATCAAGCATTGATCGAAATTAAGATATTTTAAAACAGACGAGCTCGAATTAAGAGTTGTTCAAATTTGGCTCGAGTTTGAGATATTTTAAACCACTCGAACTCAAATTTAATTTGACCAAACTCGAGCCGACATCGAATAGTATTCAAAACCGTGCTCAACTAATACTATTCCTTAACTCCGCCAAGATTTTCGAGCCAACATAATTTTTGTACACAAACTCTTGTTTTAGGCAGGCTAAAGTTTAGGCAAGGACCATTATGTAATTATTATATATTATTAATTATGGTGGGGTTTTCCCCTAAAATCTGCTAATAATTTAGGGATCTATTGTGCAATTGTCAAAAAGTTATATACATAACAAATTTCACAAATTTTCCATTTATTTTTGTTTCTTCTTCCACGATTACATTTTAATCCTTCTGCATCCGCAGACTACAACCGTCGGCCGCAACTGCCGATCCTTCTCTTCCCCATCGCAGGTCATCTCTTCCCCTCGTCGATACAAAATTCAATCGCCGGTACGAAATTGTCGAATTAAGAAGAAGGTGTACTCGATTCAGTATGAGTGGATGACAGTCGCGTCGCCGGAGTGAACGCAGGTGGTTCAGTCCGATTCGTCGGTGGCGTTGTCTCCGTTACCGGAAACCACTAGTAACTGTCGGATTCAAGTTCGAGAACGCCGGTGCTCCGATGAGCGACAATGAGTTTCTACAACCAGACGTCCGCCTTCTCCGCAACTGGTTCTACTGCCGAAAACTCCTGATCGGAATGGCATCGTACGAAGTAGGTACCAGATTTGTAGCAGAAACGGCGTGTACACTTTTGGAGCAGGAACGACTTTCAACGACACCGCTTCCGTGGTATCACCGTTGTGGCTTGGTGAGCTAGGGTTTCACTAGGAACTACGAAGAAGATGAGGGCTCCGATGTGAATGTCGACGCTAATTTGAAGTATGTGTTCTGTTTTAAATAGAGTGAATTTGAATTCTCTTTTTGAATATAGTGAATCTGAATTCAATACTTGTGAGTCTGAATTCAATATAGTGAATCTGAATTCAATACTTGTGAATATGAACTCTACTCTCACAGCAACGGAGATGACAATGTGTTGCATTCTCGAGAACTACCAGAGAGAGGATGGCGTTGACATACCAGAAGTGTTGCAACCATACATGTGTGGCATGAAATTCTTGCCTTTTATGAAGAAACCCTCCAAAGAAGGCAAAAAGTCCAAGGCGGCAACAAAATGAGAGCAATGAAAAGTAGCTTTTGAATCAAAAACTGCATTCCTCTGTGTTCCTTATCACTAGAATCTGATATTCCAAATATGCATTACATACCGATTAACTTATCTACGGAGTACTTTACTCTGAGAGCCAAAGTTTAGTTGAGAAGAATGTTGAGCAGTTCTTGTATGGTACTAAGTTGAAATTTGAAGCTGAGCCAAAAAGGTTGGATTTTTTGTGCCAGTTTTGGCAAATGAACTTGGTTGAAAAGGTTGAATTTTTAGAGTTTGAATATCAACAGTACCAACACAAAGATTTTGAAAATCCTGTTTTAGCCCAAAAGTGAGTTTTATTTCAAATCTTGTCCACCAAACACAGATTTGGGTCTTTGAGAGCCCAAAATGCACAACCAAATATTGTAATTCTATGTTATTACTCAACTCACGCTATTTATTTCTACATTTCATAAGTAGCATTTACATTTTAGGTCATGTCAAATTGAGTTTATATGGTGTTGCATTGAGTTTAGGTCATGTCAAATTGAGTTTATTTGGTGTTGCATTGAGTTTACGATATGTTCAATCGTCTTGCGCCATATGCACTGAGATTGTTCGGGAGACATGGTCCAAGCCCGGTATTTTTTTGTTATTGGTATTGAGTTGAATTTATTATTGTTACAATGTGCAAAAAAAATTAGGTTCATTTGCTGATAAATTGAGTTTATTCGCATTAATTGGCTTTATGGTGTTGAAATGTGCTAAAAATAAACCAAACTGGACAGAGCCTTTAACGTCAGTTCTCAGCTAATGCCAGTACATCTTTGAATGAAAGAACCTACTTCATCCGTCCCATTTCGAGTTTCACCTTTGACTTTTATAGTTGAATTGAAAAATATTTGATCTTTTATATATATTTTTAATAAGGATTATTAAAACTTGTGAAAATTTAATATTTTAACATATAGTATGCTATAATGAATCCAACAAGGATCACACAATAGTATTTATACTTGCATCAATTCAATTTTAGGGTCAAAGTTAGGAACAACAGTAATTATACTTACATACCAATTCAATTTCACGGTCAAAGTTAGAAAGTTTTGATTAAATGAATAGTTAAATTAGAGGTTGACAGATGGAGTAAGTAACCGTTATGAGCAAAGAATTATAAATTGGAGAAAAGATGAACACTATCGGAAAATAACATTTAAATAAATAAACGAAGAAGAAAGAAGTACGATTCCAAATTGGAAACGTTATCCTCCCTTTTTTTGTTCTTTCTAGCTTTAGGAAAAAGGAAAATGTTTCCGAACCGGAAAAGGAAAAGTTTCCGTAATAAGAATCCTGTTTACAAATGGATTCAGTTACTCAAATCTATATAAACACGAACAAACCATTATATCAATCTCATAAAACCATTAATTCCTACGGCAATGGAGGAGTACGATGATGATGTCGAAGAATCTTACGGCACCGAGGGCGATGTCGGAGATTTTTCCGACATCAACGATGAAGAAGTAGAATATTACGATAATGATGAGGAAGATGATGATAGTTTGAGTGCTGATTCAGACAGTGATGATGATGTCGCCTTCAGCGTAATGAGTGCCGGAGATATCCGCGGCCGCGTCGATGAAGCCACAGCCGAGATTTCGAGCCAGCTTTCGGTTTCTTCGCATGAAGCGCTGGTTCTTCTGTGCAAGTTTGGGTGGAATGCGAGTAAAATCCACGAGGAATGGTTTTCCGACGAAGCGAAAACCAGGTTGAGTTGTGGCCTTTTGGTGTCGGAATCGAGGGATGGACAGAAAATGGTAACCTCGGATTCGGATCAGTTCTTCTGCGGCATTTGCTTGGAAAGCTACGATGTCGGTGTCGAAGATCATCGAGCGGTTATGTCTTCTTGCGGACATGATTTTTGTGAGACGTGTTGGAGGACGTACATTAGTACTTCGATCAAGGACGGCCCCGGATGCCTGTCCTTACGGTGCCCTCAGCCGTCGTGCCGTGCCTCGGTCGGGGACATGATCGAAAACTTGTTGATGGATGAAGACAACGTAAGGTACGTAGTTTAATAGAATGTAAAACTCACGTTAGCTGTGCATGTATTGAAATATAGGGGGAGGAAATATCAAGAATAATATCCATTTCGATCCAGATTCAGAGTTTGGTGCGTGTTTTTGAATCTATCCCGTAAAGTACATTTTTTTTCATTTATGTCCCGAAAATTGAGCACCATTTGAAATCAAAATGGTACTTGAAAAATACATTCTTGAGACATAAATGAAAAGGCAAGTGTCTTTCAGAGACAAATTAAAAAATATGTACCAAAGTATGAATTTCAGTTGAAAGTAATAGTCATTCTGTATATTTACTCAAAATCCAGAATTTACTCTACTTTTTACTTTTTAATTGATTTACGATCATACATTCTAACTTTCCTTATCCTTATCTGTCCTACCAGGTACAAGAATCACATCCTAAGATCCTACGTCGAGAGTAGGAAGAACATCAAATGGTGTCCCTCTCCTGGATGCGAATTCGTGGTCGAACTCGCATCCAGACAGATTTGTCAGACAAACTCCAACGTGGATGTCACATGCAACTGTTCACATGGATTCTGTTTCAACTGCTCCGAGGAAAACCACACCCCGGCTGATTGCAGCCTCGTATCAAAATGGACACTGAAGAACAATTCTGAATCAGAAAACAAAAACTGGATCATAACCAACACAAAACCCTGTCCGAAATGCAACAAATTGATCGAGAAGAACGAGGGATGCATGCACATGAGATGCGTCGCGCCGTGCCAGTTTGAGTTCTGTTGGCTTTGTTTAGGCCCGTGGTCCAAACATGGCGACCACACAGGAGGATTCTTCAGCTGCAACAGGTACGAGGTTGCGCGAAAAGCCGGAAAACTGTCCAAACAACAAGCTATCGTCGAGAATGCTAAGAATGCACTAATGAAATACACACATTACTACAACAGATGGATGGAGAATCACAGATCAAGAATTAAGGCTAAGGAGAGCATCAAAGAGCTGTGTTCGAAGCATCTCGAGAAACTGAGCGATGATCAAATGTTGACGATGAATCAGCTTCAGTTCATCAGAGATGCTTGGATTCAGATTGTGGAATGCAGGAGGGTTTTGAAATGGACCTATGCCTACGGCTACTATCTCCCCGAAGAGGAGACCGCGAAAAAAGCGCTTTTCGAGTACCTGCAAGGGGAGGCTGAGGCTAACCTGGAAAAGCTTCATGATTTAGCAGAGAATGAGGTTGCTAAACTGTCCAAAGGAGAGAGTTTGAGGGATGAATTTGACGATTTTCGCGCAAAAATTTCCGATCTCACTAGGGTTACTCGGAATTACTTCGATAACTTGGTTGCAGCCCTAGCCAATGGCCTATCTGATGTCCGGGCATAGGCTGATAATAATCAACTTTGATTGTAGTATGATCTTGTTTGTGCAAATGCGTTAAGATCCAAGGTTATATGAATGGAATGTGTGTATTGAGTTTAACTATTAATGTCTAAAAATAAGTTTTCTTTGAAGAACATTCCTTATTCAAGCAAATTCCGTCGCAGTATATGTCATAGCACGATATGCTAATTCTAAGATAGAATGAACCACCGGAGGCTATTTCTTTATAGTCCAGGGAATCAAATTACCACCTAATAAATGATGTAATCATAAGTAGACTTTTAAGTTGCCAAACAACGAGCTCAATCGATATCATAGTAACCAAGAATTAGTACGGTGTTAATTAAAAATTACATTTCATTAACTTTCGGAAATGCTAAAAATTACTAATACAAACTAAACCTATTTTCAATAGTTTAAATAAGGTAATTTGTCACCAATTATCATCTTTGGTATAATGTGAATTCTATATTAGAAGATATGAGTGCCAATAATAAAACCGAAAATACAGTAACACCATCACCGTCACTCCTTTTATTATCCCGTTATAATGAATGGTTCAACCGTTACTTCTAAGTCTTCATCTGTCTTGACAGATGAAAATTTGTCTTTTTTGTTTCACCCAAAAGAAACCTTTGACCGTGATTTCATTGATTGGACCTTAACTGGATTCATGCATGCATGTAAAAACTGATTTGAACAATTTTAGGAATACGTCTTATCATTATGCAGCCAGCCCATGACAGAAAAGGCAAAGTATTGCATTTCCGTAGGCATATGAAAAAACTAGCCGAATTAGAATTATAAAAAGATAGAAAAAATTTAATTGTAATATTAAATATTTATTATGCAACACACAATAGTTACTACCTCTGTCCCAATTTAACCTGTACGGAATCTTTTTTACGTTTATCAAGAAACTTGTCTAATCGTTAATATGTTTAAATACGTTAACAACGGCAAACAAAAAGTTACTTTTGAGAAACTACTAGTTACGACGAATTCAACAATATCACATACGATAGTATTATTGTTTATATATCTACTCAAATATGCGGTTAATGTTTGATAGAGAATATTGTCAAATAGTAAGTGTGCAGCTTAAATGGAACAGAGGGAGTATAAGTTTACAAATTGAATACTCCCTCTATCCCAGCCTAAATTGCACAGCAATCATTATCACGCTGTTCAAGAAACATGTTTGACCATTAATATCTTTGCCTACGTGTAATAACAGTAAATTAAAAGTTGATATTTAGAAACTAATTATTACGACGAATTAAACAATATCACATATGATAATATTGTTGCTCATATATCTATTCAAATATGTGGTCAAACTTTGATAGAGAATAATATCAGAAAAGCAAATGTGTAAAATAGGCTAGGACAGAGGGAGTAATGAAATTTGAAAATTTTATCTAGATTCATTCAAATTTACAATTGAAACTTTAATTTTTTTTCATAATTTAAGGAAAAACCGTCTTTCAAAAAATGAGCTCAACAGAAAATATACATGTTTTTATTTTAAAAAATACATTACACATTTAATTTAGAGTCCATCTTTTTAAAGACGGTCTTTTCATAATTTATGGAAAAAATAATATTTTAACTGCAAATTAGAATAAATAAAGATAAATGTTTGGATTAATGCTTCGGGTCATAAACTTATAACTACTGCACGTTGCATAGTAAAATTTTAATATTGCAACTAAAACATTTTATCTTTCTGTAATTCTAATTCAACTCCGTCTTTCACTAGTGGAAAGATTAAAGGTAGCAATCAAAGACACTTTTTGAAGAGTTATCTTTGATTGAGATCCGAATGAGGTTCAGATGTCGGAACTGTTTTCGAGTCCGATTGAAGGCGGTTCAGAATTGATCAACGACGTTTTTGAGGAACCGCCTTTGATGGATGCAATTAAAGGTGGTTCTATTGTAGAATTGTCTTTATGGGTCACTATATAAGCAAACCCTAAATTGCTCCGTGTTTTTTTAAAAAAAATTCCCATCCAGACCAAGTCTTTTCTCCTTCATCTCCCTCACCTCTCTCTCCCACTCGATCGAATTCACTTTGGCTGCCGTCACCAACATCTCTCCCTCGCTCTGCCACCAGTCTCGCCCCCCCTTCTCAGTCCAACCTACCTCTCTCTGCTTCCACACATTTGTCCTCTGCGCCGAAGTCCCTTCGCATTTTCCGCCTCGCCATCTGCGCTGGAGCCCCTTCGCCCCCGCCATTGCGTCCACTGCAACTAATCTCCTTTACTCGACCGCATTGTTCCCTCAGCCGTATCCCCTCTCAATCTGGCCGCCTCCCTCTCACTCAGACCCAACTCCGGCAAGAAGCTTCCTCTCTGCCGCGATGAAGACCATCACCACAAAGACTCTGGTGAGAAACTTCCCCTCCGTCGCCGTGAAGACCTCGCCACCTGTCAAGATCTGGATGTTGAGTCTGCCACTGCCCTCGACTTGCCCTCCACTGCGTCGGAGCTTTCCCTTCATTGTGGCGTAGTTCAATTTGTTGTTTATTTTTTCTGTATTATCTGTTTACATATCTGGGTTGCTGATTGTTTATTTTTGTCCAATATTTCTCTGATTTTAGATCTATTTTCTTTGTTTGGCTGTCGAAAACCACCCGATTTCCGGCAGCCTTTTTTTGCCCCTAAAAATAGGTTCCAAATTCAAAACTGATTTCAAATCCGCTAGAAGGCAATTTTTCAGTCAAAGGTTAGACCTGAGAAGTCACTTAAAATCATCTTCTCCGGTCCAATAAAATCTCCTTTAATAGTCCCCTTCTCCACTAGTGTTTTCATATGTCTATGGAAATACAATATTTTCCAAGACTTTTCTTTTGACTTTTAATGAGTGAGTCTACTGACAGGCGGCCTATTCATAAACTTATGGACATGCCACTTATTTATTACCATATGCATTGCATTTGTTAAATTACATACTCCCTCCGTCCCAACCCAAATTACCCACTTATTTATGACACTGTTTTCTATCAAAGTTTGACCGCATATTGAATAGATATATGAGAAATAATATTATCGTATGTGATATTGTAGAATTTTTCGTAACAAATAGTTTCTAGAAAGTAACTTTTTATTTGCCGTTATTATACGTATCCTATGTCCCAACTCTATTTGCACTTCTACATTTTTTATGCTACTATTCTAATCAAAGTTTGACCGCATATTTGAATAAATATATGAACAACAATATTACCGTATATGATATTGTTCAATTCGTCGTAACAAGTAGTTTCTAAATATCAACTTTTTATTTGTCGGTATTATACGTAGGTAAATATATTAACGGCCAAATAATTTCTTGAACAGCGTGATAATGATTGAAGTGATGATAGAGCTGGGATGGAGGGAGTAGTTAAACTTATTAACGGTCAAACATATTTCTCGAACAGTATGCAATGATTGGGTTGTAATTTGGATTTGGACAAAAGGAGTACTAAATTTTGAAAATATATTTTATATTTTATATTTTTACAATCAAATACACATTATTAATTATTTATTTTAACTTTTAAAATAAAATATTTAAATTTTATGAAAAATTTGAACATTTAAGATAAAACCCACTATGGACTGTCAATAAGTTTATGGAAAGTCCGCTTTTCATGAGACTTTCTCATTTTTAATATGCAATATTTACCGAAGAATATTGCCTTTTCAAAAACCTGTCCTTTCGAAAACTAGTTCTTGAAAAGAAGTATTCCCTCTATCCCAACTCAAATTTTATGGAATCTTTTTCACGATTATCAAGAAATATGTTTGACCATGATATGTTTAACTATGTATAATAACAACAAATAAAAGTAGATATTTAGAAACTACTTATTGTTATAACGAATCTAACCATATCATATATAATAATAATATTATTTATATCTCTATTTAAATATTTAGTTAAAGTTAAATACTGAATAGTGAAATAAAGTGAAGTAGAAAGTTTGAGCCAGAAATAGGGAGCAGGTTGATTGAAGAATTTCTTGTAAAGAATGACTATCTTTTTCCTCCCGAAATTAAGAATGACTCGATGAAATGGATCTTTTGAATTCAGGCTGTTCGTCAGTATTGGGCGCCCACACCAGGTGACATCACAGTCATCATATGAGAGGTAAGTCACGGTATCCCAGTACCAGGATCATGTGGAGGGATCGTACTCGTATGTTGCACAAGGGAGGCTAGGCTAAGTAAGAACTCCCCACCCTGCGCTCAACGAGTTTCGAACCCAGGGTTCCCCCATGGAATTCCACACTCCCAACCATTGGAGTACACCCCGTGGGTGTGATCTTTTGAATTCAGGATCATATCAGTGAGTGAAGCTAAGAAAAATTATATATTTTCCATCTTGTATTAATCTTGCATTTATATTTGAATTTGGTGAAACTCAACAAAATAAATTTTAAGCTATGTAGTAATTTTCGTACTTTTTAAAACTCAAATACTATATTTTTAAATTTTAAATGGAGTCCGTCTTTTGAAAGACGGTCTTTCCATAAGTTATGGAAAGACCAAGGTTTAAAGTGTAAAATAGAAGAAATTAAGATAAAATTTTTGGGTTGTATGAATCGGGTTATAAATTTTATAACTACTATATGTTGTATAATAAAATTTTAATGTTGCAACTAAAACCCTTTACCTTTTATTATTTTAATTAAACATCGTCTTAGGTTATGGAAAAATCGTTTTTCCCAAAACTTTACCTTTATTGAAATACCCCCTGGATGATAATGATATAATATATTTTATCTCAAAAATTTCAAACTTAAATGAGTCAGCGGATAATGTGCGAGTACCCAAAGCAGCACACACAGGTACCCTGAGAGCGCGGGTATCGGGACTGGAATAGAATTCGGATACCCTTTCACAGTAGCCAGAATAATTGGGTAACAGTAGAAACCTTAATAAAAGGGAATCAAGCCTCATCGCCAATCGTTTCTCGTCTATGTGAGTTATTTTTCATTTCGATTTGGTTGTTTCTTTCCCCTCTTCGATTTGTTTTTTTCCCTCTGGATTTATGGGTATCTTTCGGTAGAATTGAGGAACAAAAGAATGGATTTTTTTGGGCTTTTCAATGCGCGAATTTTAGTTATTTTTTCCGTTTGCTAACCTTTCGATACAAGTGTTAGCGTTTTTGGGGATAGGGTTTGTAAGGAATATGCAATTTGATTATGATAACGTTTAGTTTTTGGCCCCTGTCTTTGTGTTTTACGAACTAGATGTGTACCAAAGTGTGACTTAACA
Source organism: Rubia balearica (assembly GCA_032355405.1). Lineage (NCBI taxonomy): Eukaryota > Viridiplantae > Streptophyta > Magnoliopsida > Gentianales > Rubiaceae > Rubia > Rubia balearica. The sequence goes on from JAULKJ010000006.1 coordinate 1,317,496, forward strand.
CATTAAAAACATGCTGAATCGTGTGTCTGATGATTTTACATAGCTAATTCTTTCTTTCTTAAAGATTGATACTTTTCCTAGTTCTCTGCTAATGCTGATGTATGTTTGAAGCAGCATTATGTTTTACGCCCACTCTTGTGCTCGGCGGGATTTAAATCAGAGAGTGTTGTTCTGGCTTTAAGTAGTAGAGTGAGAGTAGAGAGAGGGTTAATGAGGCGCTACAAGCTAATTCTGTTTATCTTCTACCTTGACTGGGGATGTGGAGTTTGGTTGTCTGATGAGTCTTGAGTAACTTTATGAAGTAGTCGTGGAAGTTGTGCTTATAAAACTAGTGTTGTTTTCTTGCATTAGGATTTATTTAAGCATATAATCTATGTTCTTTCCGCTACCTGTACCGCTATTCTTCCACCTTCTGGGGTTTGCTTCATTCAGGAAAAAAGCACCCTTTTCAATCCGTATCCTTGTTGATATGCGTGTTAATTCACATGGTGTTTTTTCTCTTCATTTCTTATTCCTGTTGTAGGAAAGAAGTTTGTTGTAGAAAAGAACTAAGGTTGGATTCATTGTCTTGTAACTTGTAATCTGGTTATTTGTTTCAGCTGCTGAAGTTTGAAGAACAGAGAAAGAAAAACAAGGAAACAGAGAGAAAAACAGTGAAAGAAAAAACAAGAAGAGGAGCGGAACTTCTGGAATATGGAGAAGAAGATCGCACGGCGGTGGTCGGTGGAGCAAAGTTCAGAACGGAGAAGGGTTTTGCTGCTTTTGCAGCGCCGGGTGACTCGGGTGAGTATAAATAGGGGGACTTTTGGTATTCAATTCATGTTAGACAACGTAATTGACTGAATTTTTTAATTCATTTTAGGAAACGGAATCGATTGATTATGGCTTATCGTCAAGAACTGTTCCCTGCCTTATTAATTTGCTTATTTTTAGAGGTACTTGATGTTTCTATATTAATCTATTGTTTTTGGTTGTTTTTATGACATGTTATGTTGTCATGGTTTGTTGAGAATGTTGCAGAATTAATACATTTTTGTTGGGTGCTATGGTTGCTTAAGTTTTTACTGAGTCCATGTTACGGATTGATAGTTTTGAAGGATGTACTGGAATCAAAATTTTTATCAGAGATTGAGTGGATTTCATTGGATCTATAGGTGTTTGGAGCTTGATTAAAGGCACTGTCTTTATTAGTTACCAGTTTTGTTGAATCGGGTTTAGTTTCCGAGTGTTTGTTACGGCTTTAATGATGGGTAAAGGCTAGAATTATTCAATGCAGAGCATTTTAATTTTCAAATTTTGTTCTTTTTATTTTGTTATGTGTATATTTTATTGAGTGCTAGTATTATCGAGAAGGATAGAATGATCATTGTTTATACTTCTGACATCAGTGTTAGCGTAGAAGATACATTTTCTGTAAAATTTTCAACTGCATTCGCAAGCTGGTCGATAAATTTAAGCCAGCAAAACTTCAACTTTTACCGTCAGCATTGAGGTTCCAGCCTGGAATACAGCTGGATTTTTGTTTCCATTTTCATCTGATTTTCTTGAAATGACTTCATTGCTTTCGGCACTTTGATTCAGAGAGAGACGTGTATACTGTTGTTTGTCGTTTACTCGAACGGTTTTCAATCATTATGACTATTTCTTATCGGTTCACATCCATCCAGTTTGCGCGCTCATCCATGTTCTCCTTTTTTATTTAGAAATGTCGGAAAGGACCGACAATTTTTTACCTCAGTAGTTAAATTAAGAACTTCGAAATTTTTTCTCCTGTACACTTGTCAGTTCGGAGTTCTTTCCTCGTGCATGCTTCTTCCTTTGGAAATGCATATATAAGGGGACAGGTAGTATTAGCTTCTACACAAGCCTCTTTATCCTTATTTTTAGTTACAAAACAAGTTCTTTCTACTGTTTCTGTAAACCATTAACCAGGGACTCCTCTTCTCAGGATGAAGGCACTTATCCTTGTTGGAGGTTTCGGCACTAGGTTGAGGCCATTAACCTTGAGTGTCCCAAAACCGCTTGTTGATTTTGCTAACAAACCCATGATCTTGCATCAGGTATGTCACTTTATTCTATGTTTGGAATACCTTGATCTTTTAAAGTCTTGACTAACTTATGTATTTTTGATACCAGATCGAGGCTTTGAAGGCAATTGGAGTGGATGAAGTGGTCCTTGCAATCAATTACTAGCCAGAGGTAAAGGCCTTTCTGATATATGCAACTTTTTTTTTTGAAATATCTGATATATGTAACTAGTGATGCGATAAAGGGTCTAAGCTTTGTTCGTGACTGATAAACTATTTCTTGTAGGTGATGCTGAATTTTCTGAAAGACTTTGAGACAAAGATTGGCATCAAGTTCACGTGCTCCCAAGAGACTGAGTCACTCGGGACTGCTGGTCCTCTTGCTTTGGCTAGGGAGAAGCTGCTCGATGCTTCTGGTGAGCCATTTTTCGTTCTCAACAGTGATGTAATCAGCGAATAACCGCTTGAACAGATGATTGCATTTCACAAATTCCATGGTGGTGAAGCTTCCATCATGGTGACCAAGGTAAAAACTTGCATTTCTGGTTCCAGTCTTTTCTGAAATTGAATCTGGATGTCTCAACTTACCCGATCGATGTATAAATAGGTGGATGAACCTTCAAAGTATGGAGTGGTGGTCATGGAAGAATCCACTGGACAGGTGGAGAGGTTTGTGGAGAAGCCAAAGCTATTTGTGGGCAACAAAATCAACGCTGGCATTTACCTGCTGAATCCCTCTGTTCTTGATCGGATTGAACTAAAGCCAACTTCAATCGAGAAAGAAATCTTCCCAAAGATCGCATCAGAGAACAAGCTTTTCGCCATGGTGTTGCCTGGGTTCTGGATGGACGTTGGACAGCCGAGGGACTACATCACCGGCCTGAGACTCTACCTGGACTCCCTGAGAAAGAACTCGCCCTCTAAACTGGCCTCGGGATCTCACATAGTTGGGAACGTTATAGTGGATGAGACTGCCAAAATTGGAGAGGGTTGCTTGATCGGCCCTGATGTTGCCATCGGGCCTGGCTGTGTGGTTGAGTCGGGCGTGAGACTCTCCCGCTGCACAGTTATGCGTGGAGTGCGCATCAAGAAGCACGCCTGTATCTCCAGCAGCATCATTGGCTGGCACTCAACTGTCGGGCAGTGGGCTCGTGTGGAGAACATGACGATTTTGGGAGAAGATGTTCATGTCTGTGATGAAATCTACAGCAATGGAGGGGTTGTTCTTCCCCACAAGGAGATCAAGTCGAGCATTCTGAAGCCCGAGATTGTCATGTGAAAACTCGCTGCTTGTTTATCGCGTTTTGATCATTTTTAAGTGTCGTATTTTGCTCGCAAATTTCTCTTTTTCAAGTGCAGATTGATTGATGCTGAAGATGAAGGATAGATGTCCATTGTGAAATATGTAATCTTTTCCTTTTTGTGTATAGAAATAAATCATGTTTTAGTGTTGCCATTTCTGTGGTTTTCAAGCTGCTCAATTGCAGAATCAAATGTATGTTTCTTTGTGAATGCATTAGCATATTTGTTAAAAGGGGTTTATTGGAATTCAATACCATGTAACGTTTACAAGATTTTGCACTTTCCTTTCTCAGAAGCAGAGAATTAGACAATGAAACATCGTATGTAGAAAATGTAATGAGCAATTTCATGTTTTCTGTCGGTGCTCTCAACGGCTCACTTTCTATCCCACTATGATCGGATATCTTTGTTTTTGGTTTTAAACTTGTGATAAAACAATTCCAGAAAAAAGATGTGTTTGATGCCCTGTTAAGATCCAGCATATTCCCTCCACTCCAACTCCAAAAGGAAATGGAAAATCTCATATGCCTAGAATCTACTCCTATAAAAAAATGTGTGGAATCATTTTCTCAGCAAACACAAAAGGATCGACAAACATTCTCGTAAATGAAATTAACTACATTTACAGGTGCAAAAATGTGCTAGTATGTAAGGAAATCGTGCCGATGGCAAAATGTTTTAAGCAGCAGAAGCTAGCCAGAACATGACATAAGAAGATATCGCGAGCAGAAACCACGATATGAACGCGAATCCTACAGAAATCTTAAACAAATCGCAAGAGAATTTGCTTTCCATTCTGCATAAATTCGTGTCTCTGACAAGTAGAATCGTTACGCCAGCTGATGAGGATGCAGCTGCAAGACTTAGCGTCGACATGACCTGAAAGTGTTACAAATCAGACCCTGTTAGACTGCAAAATAGCCGAACCAGGATAGGACAAATATAGGCTATAGAAGCAAAACTCGGATTTTTTATCAGAGCAACATTACTGATCGATAAATCTAGCAGCCTGTCACAATTGTGAGATCCTCCATTTTCAAGAAAAATAACTGAACTGGCTCTTAAGCCATTTTAATGGTCAATAATACATTTAAAAGAAGCAAAAATATGCTCACAATACAGCATATGCAGGTAACGAGAAACTCCTGTCAAACATATTTCAATCTTGATCTGATACATCACTTTGTCACAGTAACATGGATCATTAACTTAATCGCACATAGGCAACCAATGGTGTAGCAGTTAACTAATGAATTAAACCTGAAAATCGAAAGGAAAAACTATCTGTAAGCTTTATGAATCCTAGGCCAAATGCTGTTAATTCCAACAGTTCTTTCTTGCACCTTAAAATACTTTTTAAATATTATAAAACACTAAAGACTGAAAACTGAACAGACAAGCGTTGGGATATCTGTCCAAACGAAAAGAGAAGGTCGTATTCCATCTTCAAAACTTATCACACTTTCATGGGTGTGACAGAGTAGCACCTAGTATGTAGCCATATCAATTAGATTTGGAGACCTTTGGAGTTCATTCAATCAAGATATAAGATGGCTATTGTTATCTCTATGATTAAAGTAGGAATTAAAGGTAAGATAGGTTATTTACCCAGTCACCAACAAGAAACAAGCTGACAAAAATATGATTGTGAAGGTCTCTCTTAAACCTCAAGGCATGAACGTCAAAGCAAGCCAATCCAAAACTCCACAAAAGCTGAAGGCCCATTGATGCGATCAAGTAGCTGAACCAAGCAGACAATATCAATTTAGAGCATGAAATGGCAAAATCAAGAATCTACGCAATCGACACATAAACACGTTATAACTAAAGATTCAGCTAACCAGAGAAGCTGGCTCCATGAAAGAGTAAAATTGTGGCTCGTGAGAGCAAACTCTTACTCGACCATAAATGCACTATCCAAGCATAACTGAATTGGATCTTAAACAACTTTCTACATGCAATAGCTCACAACTTGTAATGGAGATACCCAGTGCCTCACCATTTCAATTTAACTAATCCTTTATCAGGGAAGCTATCTGGAACTATTAATCGTACTTACCATCATGTTCGCCAATGTAATTGTGTGATTCAAGTATCAAACAAAGATTTTACTCCATAGCTTCTATCAATCACAGCCTCTCAAAATCTCAATGAGATAATATACACTAGTACAGTGAGAAGTGAGCACACTTGTACACTATCTACATTGCCAACAACATCCCACACAAAACTCTTACAGAACATCAATTGTTGCTAAGAAACTAACTCTAAAAAACATATACCATCTGAAACATATGAACTACCCTTTAGCAACAAGGTTAACAAATGTCAATGTCAGGCCAAAACACCCCAATTATGGGTCAGACAAAAGCTAGGGATGCCCTTTTGAAGGACATATTTACTCAAAAGAAGAGAAAATCAAGAAAAGAGTATACCAGAAGGCGGTGGCAGCAGAGAAACCCGGGGCAGAGGCCATAACCCCAAGTGAAGCAGCGGCGAAAAGACACTGTCCTAATCTCAACACCAGCCCACTAACTTTCCCGGGGCTCCCAAACAAAGCTTTCATCACTGTATCACCTTAAAGTTCAAGGATTGGATCTTTACAATAAAAGGACAGAAAATGTTGAAATTTCAGACATATCTCCGATGAGAAAAAGAAGAAGAAAAACAATAATCAGGGCCTTAAATTTCTGCAGAGAAGAGGGGGAGTTGATTTGTTTGCCAGCATTAGTGTCACGTCCGCAATTTGTTTAAAAAGAGAGTAAAGGAGGATCAACTGTGTGAAATGATTCCTGGGGAAGTTGATATCATGACTCACGAACCTTTCCTTTCTCTTCTGTTGAACAATTCTTTCTTACACGTTTAAAATAAAAAATGGAACTGAATCCATTTATTGACATTGTATTTACTGTTTTTTTAACGTAATTGTTGGCTAATGAAAATTTATACTCCCTCCATTTTCTATTTACGGCACCATAGGTTTAGGTGCTTGAATTTAGGTGGAGAAAATGAATAGATAAAATTGAATGCATAAAGTAAAAAATAGAATGGGTGGATGAAATTGAAAGAATTTTACCAAAAATGGAAAGAGTTCCAAATAAAAAAAATTCATTTATAGTAAGTGTGCCATAAATAACAAAACAGAATGAGTTCTTGTTATTTATGTCACTAAACAT
>JAULKJ010000006.1:1422001-1432262 GCA_032355405.1 Rubia balearica
AATGTGCACTTTTGAAAAGGTGGGGGTAAAAGTGCACTAACCAGGAAACTGGGGGGTATGAATGCATTTTGCCCTAACAAGAACTATACCTTTATTCTACTGAATGGGTCGGCTATGTATTCTAGTACTGGTTACTACAATTTTTTATTTCTGGCATCTTTTCTTCTTGTAGTATCATCTTGTTGCAGTCACTTCTTTGCCCCTTCTAAACTCTCTGTGAAAAAGAATCTGTTAAAAAGATTAACTTTGCACCCATTCTTCACATTGATGCAAAATTTTAAGGCAACATATTATAAGAAGATAGTACTGGTAGGCATTTTGGTTGAATCCCCTTAAGATGGGACTCTTTTTTGAGATACATAACAAATTAAACAGTGTACTGTAAAACTTGTATTAGTGAAGTCTCAAAATCGTACTGATTTTTAATCTTATTTTAAACAGTGCAGATCGTTTACTGGAGAAGAACTTTCTCTGATAGTTTCGTCTAGAAAGTATATTGCTGTTGCTTTAGTCGATAAGTGCATACTAAGGTACACCTTTCTCCAAGTATGTTCTTAGTACTTCGGGTTTTGTAGGAAATATTTCCAGACGGTTCTTTTCTTTTTCTTGTTTAATGCATCTTTGCAGTCGATGTTGGCTAGAGGATGCATGTATATCTGGTATCTACGATGACACCCCAAGCTATATTGGTGAGGCTTTTCACTTTGCATTACTTGATGTGTAGTTATTTCACCTTCAAGTTCATTTCATTTAAGTTTTACCAATTGTTTTAATTTTCTGAATTTTTCAAATTTTTGAAGGGCACTACATAATAATTTGTGGCTATAACGCCTCTGCAAATGAGTTTGAAATTCGAGATCCTGCAAGTTCAAGGTTTGACGTTATTCTAAGTTAGTTTGAAATTTGTTGTGCAACATTATCAGGAACAGTTGCCATGTTGATTCATGACAAATTGCATGGCTATCTTTGTCCTAAAACAATTTTAAAAGAACCCTTTCCAGTTCTTGTTTGTCTTCCTTTCTGCTAAATTTCTCCTACACTTAACTTAAAACACTTGGTGACAAAAAAAATTAACAGGAAACACGAGAAGATCAGTTTAGGACGTTTACAAGAGGCTCGCAAAGCATTTGGAACGGATGAGGATCTCCTTTTGGTAAGTAATTCTTTCTAGCTACCTTAGTTGTTAATATGGCTTCCCTTTTACCACACGGGATATATAAGTACTCCCTCGTGCTGCGCTGCTATGTAATCGCTATTCATATTTTTTGTCAGATATCTTTGGAGAAAATGGATAATCGGAGCAGTCCTCTGCTGTCTCTATTTCCTTAAAATACAATGGCTTACAAAGGTGAAGATTGCTTTGATACCGTCAGTCTGTTTGTACACTTTGTACATGGTACCAGTTACGCTTATTACAGTAGCCGTGCTTCTGTCCAAAGACGAATGTTGCTTTGATGCCGTAAGTCTGTTTGTCTGTACATTTTGTATATGTAAGGTGAATGTTGCTGCAGCTGCGCGTATTATATTAGCCGTGTTACTGTCACCCTCTGTGCTGTGATATTCATGAGAATGATTTGGGAGGAAACTTGTGAATAGCTGATAGAATTATAATCCTCTTGTTAACAGAGCGAGTATTAAGTCTGCTGATCTGGCCGATGAACCTTGTTCATCTGTTTTCTTTTTATTTAACGTTTTATTGGTTCTCGTTTGTTTGGGGGGAAATTTGCAGTTTTTTTTTGTCTCTTAACTCTTGAGTTCAGATGGTCCAAATTTAATCAAGAGATGGACAGAATCTGTTGTGAAAGGTTTCATACTTAGTCTACCCATCTCTTAGAGAGAGAAAATCGCTGCATTCATATTTTACGTACATCCAGCCAATCATGATATCACTAATGGATGCATTATTTCTATGATTAGCTATTCTCTAAAAATTACAATCTTAATCATGTAATTGTCTACCATTTTACGTGGTGCAAATGTTGTATAAAATAATATATCATTTTGAACATAATTACTGTGAAGTCTTGAATATTAGGATGCTCTTTCTTTTATCTAATCTGAACTGAACTTAATTACATTAAAATAATAATAATAACTATGGAATAAATATTTTTTTACATCACCTAACAGTTAGGTTAATTATGAAAAAAATTGATAAAATTTGATTATAATTATTAATATTTCTAGGGTTTACTTTAAAAAGTTTTCAAATTATAAGAAGTACAATACAATAAATAAAAGTGAATCACAACTCCATTGTTTCGGGTGATCTTGAAAGCTAACTATTTCCCAGCATCCATGTTTCTTGATGCAAAACTAGTTGGAGGTTGATTTTGGAAGGTCGGAAATTAATATCCAAATGGATTCGAATGTGAGTTGGTTCGGGAGCTGATACAAGTATAAAGAATGGCTTATGGCTCCCAAGATTGGAATGTCAAAAACCCACATCCTTGCCAACAAACTATCCCCCGAATCTCACAGTATCTCATCTGATGTCTGAACAAGGCAGTAGGTGAAATGAAGAGCTTGTACGGAATACCTTCAATCAAGAGGAGTGTCAAATCTTATCCTATCATTATCTAGAAGTGCAAACTCCCAAACCATGGACCAATGGGTATGGCAACCCTCAACGGGTGGTAAGTACATGGTCAAATCAGCCTACAATATTGGTATTAATTCTTCAAAATTTTCCTTTGCAGGATATATGCCATCACGTAGCTCTGGCCCCTCCCCACACTGGAGAAAGATATGGTATCTAACGACAAAACCAAAGATCAAACACTTCTTGTGGAGGTTATGCAAAAACAAATTGTCATCAGCAATCAATCTACTCCAGCAACATATGCCTGTTGAATCATGTTGTTTAAGTTGCAATGGAGGATATTTCTCTTGAGCATTTATTTTTCCAGTGTCCGTTGGCACATCAAATTTGGTTTGCATCAAAGTTGCATGCAAAGATCTTTGCATATGAACAACAAATTGCAAATTTGTGGGTTCAAGATTTAATATTAGAACTAGACCCACACGATATGGCAATCGTAACTGTCATTATATCACAATTGTGGTATCATGGGAACAAACTTTTGCACGGTAAAATCCATGAGTTTCAACCACATTACTGTGCTATCTACACCATGAGAATGTTGTTTGATTTGGAAAAAATAAATAGTAAAGTGGTACCTAACAATGAAATCCGTAGTCATATTGCCCATTTTCCTTCATACGGCAACATTATTTCTCACTCTTTAGCTCAATATTTCACAGTTGGGATCATAATATATTTTTTTCCAACTTTAGTAACGCATCTTTGGAATGAATGAAACCACAATATTTTTTCCAACAAAATATAATAAAAACAAATATCAAACTATCTCATTAATTATATTAATCATAACATGATTCAATTAATTAGGGGGTTTAAACGCTACTTTGTAATAATTAAATTAAATTACTAAATTTTATCGAACTAACATGGTCTAATCCGGTTGGAAGGATTAACGGGTAAGCTCGTTGGCCACTATCCAATTCTCCGATTGTGGCCTTGTTTGGATATGGGCCGACTTATCTTTCTCTACTTGAGGTGGCCCAATAGAAAAATGGCAATGGGCTGTTCGGGCTTTTGACGCTGAGTATGGGTTGGACTTCTATTTTCTAATGGGAACGGTTACGGTGTATTTGGGCCAAAAAAATATGTTTAGTTGCCCACGTCAGAAAGAAAAGTGTCACCTTACTTTAATCAGATACCTTGTGTTTAAGAATTATTAAGAAGATGTAACTTTTTCTTAGATCATGAAATTGAAGTTGTAGAATAGTAAATAAATACAGTGTTATTGGACGGAGAAACCGATAAAGTAAATATTGGATAAGGATAGAACAATATGTGATTTTCTTTCACTTTATAGCAGTAGATAATAACCAGTTTGGTCATATCACATGATAAAGAAGGAGTAGGGTTCAGTTCAAAAATTAATTGCGGTGAGATTCGGTGCTAACAAAAGCTTTATAACACTATAACATTGGAGTACTCTTTTATCTAGTACTAAATGGAATCAAAATAAGTTAATTTTACTTATAAGCATAAAATATAGTTCCATCAAACACGACTTGTCGACTTCGGACTCTTGACTTAGACCTAATTCTATTAAGTATTTTTGTTTGTCAATTAACACGTTTGATTCGTCAAGTCATTAAACCGCGGTCCAATTGCTTCTGTTCAAAAGTAATTGATTTTCTTTAACCTATTTTACAATATTTGCAAAAAAGACTGTAGTAAACGATCCAACATTGAAGAGTCTATTGCAAGCTACATGTAAATTTTATACAAGTCTTTCAACATATCTAAAGATATGTGGGATTATGTAAGTTATAATACAAAGAGTAAAAGATTCTAATGAATAGATTAAGGTTTAGTTACGTACTTTCTTACCATTGTTATGCTCATTTAATTCATCCAATAATTTAAATCCTAACTATGGAAAATTCACTTCTACATGTATTAGAAACCAAACAGGCGGAGGTCAACAAATGAGCATCGGGGTTAGAACAGACAGAGCAAGGCAGCACCAAAGAGAATGACTCAAAGGACGACCCGACGTTGCAAGAATAGAATAGTCCGGATGCAAAAACATTGCAACATCTAATGAATTGAAAACCGCACCAAAACACCAAGGTGAAGCAAACATATAACATATTTCATCGAATTGGGAATGATGAGTGATGTAAACTCGACGAATCGAATGATTCATGACCGACGAATCTCAATTATTGCAAATAACGGTAAAAGATTATCCCATAAATTGTGATGTCATCAATATAGGCAAGGAGTAACAACAAAGATCACCATGAGAAAAGACAAATAAGGACGTATGATTGACCTGCAGAGAAGCAAGATGACGAACAACCATTAAAACCAAGTACATTGATATTCCCAAGTTTATTGCTCCCAACAAATTTCATCTTCACCATTTCTCTAATCCACTCCAGTTAGCTGTTATAAACTTATAACATCTTGTTTCTCTTTCACCGTCGGAGATGCTCTAACTAGTCCGATGTTGTGTGGAAGTACGAGGATAACCAACAAAATAAAGGCATGGGAACTGGTGTAGCCGTGTGGGAGTAGAGTGATGGGAAGTGAGGATGGGCAAAGACGTGGTAGTGTTGGGAGTCAAAAGGATGATCGCATTCAAGTGGAACACATTTATCTCCAAAGCATTGTGTGCGTGACTGTGTGTGTATGTCGAGTGACGAATTCATACCACTACTTTACTACACTCCTCCTTGTCTTCCCCGACATGCCTTCTTTTTTGTCTTCATTTCTGCTCCGTCCGTCTCTCTTTTGTTGTTGGGTCCGTTCTCTTAAGATTGTTATACTTCCTCTTCACAGCTCTATCTTCATTGTAATCATTATCACGTTGTTCAAGAAATATGTTTAACCGTTAATATGTTTATATACGTATAATAACGACAGATAAAAAGTTGATATTTAAAAACTACTTGTTATGACGAATTGAAAAATATCATGTACGATAATATTGTTGTTCATATATTTATTTAAATATGCAATCAAACTTTGGTAAAGAATAGTGTCAAAAAAAGTAGAAGTGCAAATATAGTTAGAACATAGAGTACTTTTTTTTACAGTCATTTTTAAAATGCTTTATCAATTTAAAAAATAAGATATCAATTTTAAGATAAAGAATATTTCCTCCGTTCCATCTAAATATTCCACTTTTTGTTTTCATCTATCCCTATCTATCCCGATTAAAGGTTTGTATTTTGATTCCGAAGTGGAACCATGATACAACTTGTTGGGGCTAAAAAAATCGTAATATTTTCCTATATTAAAGGGGATGATAAAAAAATTAAAAATACACCCTATATTTTTCGTAATTTTCGTCCTAGCGAGGGTTGGAGCACCCTCAAGCCCCCATGTAGCTCCACCCTTGTTTTGATTATTTTCTTATTTGAATATAAATTTGTGGTTGAAATTTGACATATTCATTACAATCTTCCACTTCTCCTACTCCCTCTAGTCCTCTCTTTGTGTCTCTCTTTTAAATGACACATTTTTTTTTTTGAAAAGGTTAAAGAAACGGTGGAAGTTGAATTGGGAGTAGAATGAATGGCTGAAAACATTTTAGAATTTAGCAAAAGCGGAAAGAGACATAATAAAACGACCATATGAAAATGAAAAGTGAGACATTATTAGAGAACCGGATGGAGCATCATATTACCATATATAAATGTCCATGCAAAAAGTTATTAGGATCATTTCGGCCATATCCAGTTAGGTTTAATTTCAACACATTTCAACACCAATAAACTAAAATCATCACTAATAAACTAAATTCAGCATCAATAAACTAAATTCCGCACAAATAAACTAAATTCAACACAAATTAACTCAGGATTGGAAGAAAAAATTAATAAATAAATATTTGTTTAACTTCTCTACAGTTACTGATTGAGTAGTAAGTCTAAAAATAGATATGTTACGAGTATAAAATCATCTGGGAGTCATTCTTTTCATTTTTTTTGAAAAAATAAACTACCCAGGAAAATCAATTCAGCACAAAAAAATTAAATTCAACATAAATAAACTAAATTCAACACTAATAACTAAATTTATAATTAATAAATTAAATTCAGCACCGAATAAGTTCAACCGCCTGGGTTGAGACTGAGGGAGTAGAGAACAATATCTACTCATTGTCTACTGATCATGTTTATCGTTTGCCTTGTCCTTTACTTTTATTAATGAATCGTTCCCTTTACTTAATTCCCTGCATTCCAATTTGTCCCGAAAAGCTAATCGATTAGTTTGCCAAAGCATGTTTCTTTGCCCTTTTCGGCTAAGGAATACTAATGCTCGTATTTTCAACAAAACGCGCATGCATAACCTTGTCATTATTATTAATTATCATTCAATTGGAATCCTTAAAACACGGCCATCAATGTCTCTCCGTATTATTATTTCATCATTTATTGAATTGTTTGCCTCGGGTGCGATTACACCTCCCAACAAACCTATGCTGAAAATGAAAGTGTGTACTAGTGCATCGGATGCTGTGGAAGTACGAATTGTTGAAATAAAAAAAAAAGTACGTATCTTATTTTAGATATTTTTAAGGGTTCGTCTTTTGAAAGACCGTATTTTCATAAGGGCAAAGTTTTGGGAAAGACCGTCTTTCCATAAACTTATGGAAAGATGGGTTTAATTCGAATAATAAAAGGTTAGTTGCAATATTAAAATTTTATTATGCAAGATGTAGAAGTTATAAATTTTATAACCCGCTTCATGCAACCTGGAAATTTTATCTTTATTTCTTCTAATTTACACTTTAAAATTTGGTCTTTTCATGACCTATAGAAAGACCGTCTTTCAAAAGACGCACTCTTCCATAAGTTATTGAAACATGATCTTTTCATAAGTTATTGAGAGGTCGTCTTTCATAACTGAATTTTATGATAAACGTATCTTTAAAAGATTGACAAATAAATGTGTAATTACAACTAGATGCCACCTTTCCTTTTATGTTAAAAAGTAAATCACTCTCAATTATTCACTAAACTTTTCGTCTCTTTACTCAATTATATCCACACTTTTCAACTTGCAAAAAGAACACCACCTAAACCTAGCTATGGTGTCAAATTTAGTGACGGAAGAAGTTTACGATTTAAAGAAGTAATAAATCCCGTTCTTGATGATCATCATAAACTTGTACTCATTTGTACCGCAATTTAAACTTCCTATTTTCCTTTTTAATCCATCCCAAAATAAACTCCCCAATTCTAATACTCCACCTAAAACACCATCATGATTAGTGCCAAATCAGCTGAACCCCACGTGAGTCACCTAAAATTCCTAATTTAAACCAAGCTTATGCAACAAAAATGTGTCACATCAACTTGCATAAAAAATTGAGTCAAAAGCAATTAAAGTATGAAGTTTAAATAAGGTTGGAGATAGTAGTTTATAATGTAAGTGGAACCAAAGTTAGAACCAGAGTTATAAATAGAGATGAGGGTAAAATGTTTTTGTGGCCAGTGTTTTTTGTTTAGTACACATATACCCTCAATTTTTTTTAAGTGTATATATATCTCTCATAGTTTTTTGAAAGTGCACACATAACGCTCTCAACTTTTCAAAAGAGCACACATATCCCTATAGGCAAAAATTGATGTTTGAATATATACACAAACAGGGAATCAGAAATATATGTACACTTTTAGAAAAATGAGAAGTATATACATACTAAACAAAAAACTGATGGATACGAATGCACTTTATTATTATATATGATGATAATGATACAGATACTTCTTGTTGTAGCCGGATACAAACGAAACCATACTCAATGGTTATTACATAATATTTTTCTTCTTCTAACAATAAAAAAAAGAGGATTTGATGAATCGCAATTCTAAGGTTTGAAGGCGGGAGAAAAAGGATGGCCAATAAGTGGGCTGGTCTTGTTGTCCATTTGAACATGAAAAAAATAATACTGCGCCCGGCCCTATCTTCTCAGTTTCCATGTTCGTGAACATACTGTATAACAATTACTCTATCTGTTTTTTCACACCTTTTTTTATATACTTTTTGTATGTTTTTATTAAGTCTTTTCATTCCATTTCAAACAACACATTTTTACTTTCAAGATTTAATTTGAAAAATATTTGATCCTTAATATTTTTCATTTATAATTAAAATTTGTGAAGAATTGATAGTTTAAAAATATATTTTAAAACGAAACTAACAACATATCACACAATAGTTGTATTCGTAAACACCAATTTAATTTTATGATCAACGTAAAAAAGTTTGGACTAAATAATTAGTTAAATTGACGTATGAAATGGACGGAGTGTTAGAGTTAGAGTCTCACATTGCTGATTGACAGTCATATAACTAAATATATAGAATCATGAGTTACCCCTACACAGTACCAATTGATTTTATGAAATGAGTCTATGATTCTAATATGGTGTCAAATCTCAAGATTGGTCCGTTATCCCATTTTGTCCACGTTGATGATTCATGCTGCTGCACGTTAGAGTTCAGAGTCCCCATTGATTGTATAGTACAATTGATTTCATGATACGAGCACATGATTCTAATAGATAATTGATAAGGTGGAGCATGTGGGGGAGAACGTGGTTTCCTTGTATGCCAATCTGTTGACACTAACCTTCCTTTACTCCATCTCTTTCATTCGATTTCCATTTTTTATATGTTATGCTAACATCCTATTCCGTGGACTGTGGACATCATTCATGTTTCTATGGGCTGTTGCTGGTTCGGGAAAAAACTATTAAATAAATCAAATTTCAATTTTAACATTTCCTTATTATATTATTTAAACGATCGTAATCAAGCATTCCATCACAATACATAAATGGATGTCTTATTTTAAAATTACATGTTACAAGATACAAGGGTGGGAAGCATATGCAAGGATTTGAGGGTTAATGCCGCACAATGGCCTAAATCCTTATTAATCAGAGATGATGGAATATGTTCTCTTGTACGGATATTTTTTTAAATAACAAAATATTAATAGATTTAAATTAAACTATTTCAATTTTAAATTTAATAAACTTTAAAAGTGAAAGTAAATCATATTAGTAATCGATATGGGCAGTTACTGTAATATAACTGTTGGAATAACACTTGTGTACAACCGTCTTTCCATAATCTCATGGAAAGACGGGATTTAATAAGAATAATACAAGATTAAAGATTTTAGTTGCAATATTAAAAATTTATTATGTAACGTGTAGTAGCTAACCCGATTCATGCAAGCCGGATATTTTATCTTCTTTTGTTCTAATTTACACTTTAAACCTTGATTTTTCCATGACTTATGGAAATATCGTCTTTCAAGAGACGGACTGCTATGTTAATTAGTAATCGATTTCTTTATTTTTTAAATAAATCATCCTAGGACGTGGGTTTATAAGGTTCTACCCCTTTTCTATTCTATTCAATTTTGCAGAATGCGTAACTACGACAAATTATCTTATGAGACAAACTCGTATCTACAAAGGTGTTAGCTAAACACAGACACTATTCATATTATAATTCTAAGCAAAGATCTATATGGCAATAAGAGAGGTCACACAGAAGATGAGTGATTTTCGTTATGTAACTGTCTAATCATACCAACCTGATACCAATAAAAAAATCGGTCACGATGAATCATCAAATAGAACACATGCAAAATGTTTCATCCACAATTCGAATCAAACACCAAATGCAATC
>JAULKJ010000006.1:1511667-1521726 GCA_032355405.1 Rubia balearica
TTCTTGACCCACGAGATTCTTATGACCCGGAATCATTAATTCCCCAATTATTTATGCCCAGCACCCCCCAGAACATGGTATTTGCACCCAGATCCCTCCTTACTCTCCCAAACTTTCTTAAATTATATTTGGAACCCCATGTCTAATTAAACTTCATTATATTGCACATTAATCCTTGGTCTCGCACAACACTTTGTCTTCTTTTTGTGTTTTCAATTTTCAGTTGTTAGGGAAATTCTTTCATAATATATTTTTTACAATATATTGAAATTTAATACACCCTCCATTTTAATTTATCTTTTTAATATTATCAAACTTCATGATAAGTGAATCATTTCCATCTACTTATTCTTCTTTTTTTACTTACTGCAATCAATTCTTTCCACGTAATTTAATTTACCTACAAAAATATCTAAAATTATTATGTTAAACAAATAAAATAATAGAAGGCGTAACTTCTTCTTTTTCATAAAAAATTAATGCATTAAATTATATTATATTTTAATTTTAATATCAAATTTAAACTATCATAAATTTTAACTTTCTTGAATTTGTATAATTAATAATTATAAAATATTGACGGTTTAAAGCTATTTTTTTAATCCAGGATGATGAATTTATATATTTTTAATCAAAATTTCAAACCTATATTATATATATATAATTCAATCAATTATTTATTAATTGCTGACAATATCCCAAATTTTAAAAAATATATATCTAACATACATAATTTGTTTATCATTATAAATTAGCTCTTCATTGTATTTGTAACCTATCATGACAGACTAGCAGCCATACAATTTAAAGTTATGTCACATCTAATCATAAAAAACAGACATTAATAGTTATGTTGCAATTGATCATCCATTCACAATCAGTTGCAACCACCATCTCTGTGGAACAGATCAAAAGAAAGAAACTTACGTCAACATCATTCCAGACAGTTTTGTTCATCAAGTCCAACAATTGTGAACATTCAACAATGTACTTGGACCAGTACTGAATTTTATATTTTTCAACGTTTTTTTTTCCTCTCAAAATGTGAAATTATATGGTTTTGGGGGAAACTAATGAGGCGGTATATCAAAGCCCAGATGTAATTTAATGGGAGTTGGGCTAGCAAATTAGCAGCAATAAGAATAAGACGGGCCCCTTTGTTATGAGGCCCATTTGCCAATCAGAGATGGGCTCTTCACTGGGCTGGACAAGAAAGCCCATACTGGAGTAGTATCTTTTCTTTTTATCATGTTAGATTTATTCTTGTTTAAAATTGTGGAATAATCGATTATTTTACTGGAATTATAAATGTGTATTGCGTGATTGTATAAACTGATACTACAATAACCAAGATGATTTTGTCTTTACTTCCATGAAAAAATTTCATGTTACACTGACTAACTGTTAAACCAATCATAAAAATTTTTATTTTAATCACTTTTAGGATCAAATTATAATTGTTAATAACTGTGATACATTTTAAATGTTTTTTCGAAGTTATAGGAATCTCGCTACGATAAGTAAAAATAAACACAAATTAATCTCATCCATCACATCAATTATAAAATAATTATATTTAACAATTAGTCGGTCTAAAAATAAGAATTTGTGTACACTAATGCTCCAGTCAATTATTACATACATTTTAATTTTTATCACATGCACTAGTAAACTTTTATCCCCCTTTTAGTTTTTGAAAAGTTACTGAGTCTACCATTTTATTATGTATAATACTAGTGTAGTTAATTTACCACAACAAAAGGAAGTGAGAAAATTTATATCATTCCCACTTTAAATTGAATTTTAATAATGAAAAACTTTAAATAGCTGGTTTCGATATTAATAATATTTTCTCTATTTTTTGACACAATTTTCATTTTTTGTATTTTAAGAAAAATTCTACATTTAATTTCATCGAAAATGTAAATTATTCTCAATTTTACTCTCTTCACTCAATTTATTTTATACATTTTAATTTCCCAAAATTAAAAAAAACCTAAAACTAATATACTTTCTCTGTCTCATTTCAAGTTGCAATTTAACTATTCATTTAATCAAAACTTGTAAACTTTGACTACAAAATTGAATTGATGTATAACAATAAAAACTATTAAGTGATACCCTGTTAAATTTGTTAAAACATGTATTTTCAAAATATCAACATTTCATGGATTTTTAATATCTTTAATAAAATTTATTAAGGATCAAACATTTTTTTTATTTCAATTGCCAAAAATGAAAGTGTGCACTTTAAATGGGAAAAAGAGTACTAAACATACAGACTACAATATGTTAAGATAAGAGTAACCATTGAAAATGTCCCCAAATTTTCATTAAATGCTTTTATTTTTATGAACATACACTTCTTCCTCATTTAACTTCCTTTAAAAATATCAGAAAGGGAAAATAAAAATGATTTGTATCATACAAATAACATGATATACTATGATGAATTCTTAGTCATTAATATTTTTAATATTAGTTTAATCTAACTTTTAGGTAATAGAAACACAAAAATTCACAATAAAATACTCCCTCTGTTTCTTTATTTGTTCCACACTTAGGTTATTGGATTTTTTAAATGACACACTTTCCATTTTTGACAAGATTTTTTTAATTTCATTCACTCATTTTACTTTTTATTTTCTATATTCAATTTCTTCCACTCAATTTTTTCACTTATCTAAATCCAAATGCATATGCCTATACTGCCACAAATAGATAAACAGATGAAGTATAATCATAATTGGAGAGCGTATATAGAAATCATTTGCTTTCAGGGTGTGATTATGAGATTAGTGATTTCAAGGCTGCTGACTTCCCTCATGCTTAACAAACCCAAAAAGTGAAGGGCGCTGAATCATGAAAGCAATGATGACTAGAGACTTCTCACTAATGACTAAACATTTTGTTTAAAAACATCTTACTTCCTCCGACGTTTTACGTATTTTTTCAAAACATATTTCACCACTAATAATTTTTGTTACGTATATTAATATCATGTAAAATTTTAATATTTTAAAAGTGCATGTTACGATACCTCGCATAATAATATTACTGCTTATATATTACATAAAATTTATGGACAATCGTAATTTGAAAAAGTTGGCTGAAAAGTATGTCAATATTAATTAACGCATGGAGTATGACTAAACTAAAGAAATGACTATCCGTCTGCTAAAGTGCAACGCAAAATATAACGCAACTTGCTAATTAATTAGCCATAGTCTCATCATATTCTTTTCTTCAAAAGAATTTCCAACTAATGTTAATTATGTTTTCGAATGTGTTGATTTATATCCATACTGGTGTTATTTTTTTACCTGATAAATTAAATTATTATGTTTATGATCACTCGATTTAATTATTTACGTTGATGTTTTGTTTTCGATCTAGTACTACAGACTGTATTTTTTATGAGGAGTTCCATTTATTAGGATGGTAACTCTGTGTTTTTCAATGTGTTCACAGTTTGAACAACGTAAATTGTGGTTTAGATCGATTTTTTTAATATGCTTGTTTGACAAGGTGATTATGATGCATGATACGCTCATCTCTGTCAAATAATCATAAAAAAATTTCAGGAGGTAAGTTAATATCCCGAAGATCATATTACATTTTTATTAGATATTTAATCTGATTTATACAGTATATTTTTTTTAATGGAGAAAAAGAAGAAAAACAGGAAATTGTAAAGTGTATGGATAAATGATAATGAAATGGGCTGTAATGATGATAAAAGATTCTTAATTGACAGTGAAACATTAGCAATCCCAGGCTTCCCAGCAGACCAAAGGAGTGATCTAATATCATCTTTGACAACCCAAAGCACGACACTAAGATAACGACGTCGCAAAACACACAGTTATTTCTCAAAATTGTTATGTTACATAACAATGACGTTATTTATATATAAATCTGTTTATTTATTCCACAACAATTATCGATAACCATTAGGTCATTTTCGTATCTCTGCATTTTCTTTCAAATATTTTTTTTGTTTTATTTTTATTCATCAAATCATCAATCTACCTTCCTGCCATTCTATTCACATAAAAAATGTCATCACATTGATGAAGGATTTTTTTTAAAAAATGAAAAAAGAGATACTAGTGGATGAAGCCTCATTCAAAGCAGTTTTAAAGGACCGGAGAAGTCACTTTGTAGGTGACTTATCTAGGTGTGACTTTGATTGATTTCAATCAAAACCGTCTTTGATTGGGATCCGAATTCAATTTCAAATTTCGAAACCTAGTTCGGGAGTTCTAAAAAAAGTTGTCGGAAACCTCATGTTTCCGGCGACATTTTCTTTTTTTACAGATTTGGAATGTGACGCAATCAAAAGTTAAAAACAAATTAACATAGTTCTGAAAATAAATAAAAAATCAAACACACAGATCTAGAGAGAGAAAAGGAAAAACAAGTACACCGAACGCACAGATCTGGAGAGCCGTGACAGGTTGAGGCGAAGGGAGGAGACTCCATAGGCTGTGTGACGTGAAGGTCGAGGTTGCCCGACGGAGGAGATGTGGCCCGACTAATAGAACTCAGGCGCAGTGGAAGGGACGGTGCGGTCCGACAGAGGGGTGGAGTAGAGAGAGTGAGGGAGGGAGGCGGGACTGAGGCTGAGAGAGATAGAGGGGCTTGAGAATGAGAGAGAAATAAACTAAGTACCAGGGTTTTTGTTTATATAGTGGTCCAACAAAGACATTGATTTAAAGACGGTTTTACAATAGAAACGCTTTTAATCGATCCTCATCAAAGGCAGAAGTGTCTTTGATCGATTTCCATCCGCCTTTAAAATGAAATGTGGAACTTACGAGGAAGTTCCGAATTCGAAACTCGATTTGGACCCTAATCAAAGGCAGTTCCTGAGAAACAACCTTTGATTGGGTGTCTTTAATCCCCCTTCTCCACTAGTGAGAAATCATTTTTCTTCTTGGAGCATTTGTTTGTAGATACCATAGGTATGAAATTAATCACCACTACACATGCCACACCATATATTAAAATTCTATTTTTTTTCACCTGATCGATGAAACTAAATGGAATTTAAACTAAAAAGAAGTCTAGTAGGAAATAAACAACCAATAAATAAGAATAAATTTTATGACAAGTATCAACATATAATGAAACGAATTGAAATAGTACTGAAAAGAAATAGTCATAATGTGGCACATTGAGTTAAAATGGCGAATGTTGTGAGAATTGAAATTTAAGGAAACATGAATGGAAATGGAAATCAAAATGGCTTTTGCAATTGTAACCAACGATAGTGCCCAGGCGTAATATCCCAAGTGAGTGGGATGAAAAAGGAACCACAAAAACAATACTCTTTTGATCTCAAAATATTGGCACAAACAATGAGCACAATATTTTTTTTAAAAGTAAAATTGGTGGAGGAGATACCATAGGAAGAGTAAGCAGTAAATTTAGTGGATAGAATTAATCTAAACATTTACCAAAAGAGGAACGTGTCAATATAATAAAAAAAATAAAAAAAAAAGAAAATAGTGTCAATAAAAAAAACAGGAGTACTTGTTGATTTTTTATCATAACTCACACACCAATTGAGTATGCCCAAAAGAACAACTAGAAGAAGGAATTCATGGCCTCGCCTCACTTGGACAAAACACCAAATCTTAAACGCAATCATCCCATTTATACGACGTCACCGACCTTAAATTTCCTATGGTCCTAACACATTCTTCAATCTATTTACTTCCCAGGCTATACTTACTATCTTACAGTTGCATGAAACTTTTTTCTCCATTTTCGAGGAATATATATGTCAGTTAATAATTTTAACTAGTACTAATAATAACTACACAAAAAATTATATTAAAAACTACGTGTCACAATAATTCTAACAATATATAAGATCCTTCCAGATTTTCTATGGACTGAATTGAAGCAAAGTTATAGTAATAAAGTGAAACGTCGCAAATAGCTAGGAAGTCTGATAGGATCTTATATAAAAACGGATGCGACTAGTGAGGCGTTAACTATGTCATCGGCTGTTAAAATTTGTGTTGAAATGAACCTCTTGTTCACAATTTGCCTCAATCCATTAGTTAGGGACGGTATTGAACAATAAGAAATATGCAATTGAAACCGAGGACGTTCCATTCGAATATACTTACTGTATGAAACTGCAGCTGCAATCAGAACAATAAGTAACGGTTCTGATTTGGTTTGTATACTTAACTTACTCTCGAGCTATTTCAGCTCAATTTTTGAAGATCGCAGGGAGGTTTGGGGAGCCTATAACAAATTTCCCCCACCTTAGGGTGGTTTCTTAAAAAAAAAGGTTCTGATTTGGTTTGGACAAATGGAGCAACACGCGACTCAATGCACCAAGATGATTTCATCACTACACTCAATGTTGTAGGTGAATTTTTGCTACAAACTCAATTCCACAGTTTGAAGCTCTTGTATAGGATTATGATTAGTGGTTTCACTGGATGTCTGGCCTATATTTCGCTAATACAGGGATGTACATGGATCATAGGAAACACTTCCAAAACAATTATTCGCCCTTCCTTCAGAGGCTTCCGAGCCAAATTACAACTCTAGCTTATAAATATAACTTCAAAGTCCTCCCTGTATCATTCAACTGAATCTTTAAATTTAGAAAAAGTCTCAGGAAAGCCAGCATGTCCATAAGTTTATAGGCAGCCAAATGATTTGTAATCGACCGAGGGGGTCCTCGATAAGATACTTCTCACATCGTTTGGGAAGTTTAATTTCCTCTGCATTCCAAATTCTCATGTTTTTACTATTTTCGGTCAACCAAACAACCCCACCCATCCTAAAACCCAGAAATTGGTAATTATTTCATCTCTTATTGCAAGCTAATGATTTTGGATTTCATATTCGGGGATGTATTTGCAATATTACTCTCTCTTAAACATGATTAATTGGATAATTAGTTTTTATTGCCCCTATTTTATTAAAAATATCATTTCTTTTTAAATTAATTTAAGTAATGGAGTAGTATAGAACGTTTTAATTTTATTTTGAGGAAATAGTATAGAACGAATTCTAATATCATTTTAAATTCGTGGGAGGACCAAAAGTCCAAACATATGATTTCAAAAAAGGGAAGAAAAAAAGAAAGTCGAAACCCAAATTAATAAAGAATTTCAATTTTCATGTGTGCGATTGGTTCAGAGAGTTGGTTGGTTGCCGCAAATGAATGAAAGGGGAACGGCACTGGAATTGGTAAGATCATGAGGTGCTTTAAATAATGAAGGACCAGAAAGTGATGAAATGAGTAATGAAGTGCTTTTTTCCCCCTTCCATTTGCACTCTATTTTTAGGAATTTGGACATCGACATGATACGTCGAGAACAATTTTATAATATTATTTCTTCTTTTTTGCTAAAAATTGATTGACCTCAATCTAAATTGTACGTAAATAAAATTCTCTATTACAAATGTACAATGACATATATTTACACATTTTTATATATGTGTCAATAAGGGTTATACGAGTAGTTTCTTAAAAGACTATCAAGCGTCTGCCAGGTGAGAACTTTTATGATTTAATCCTTCAATATTTTTTTAGACAAAATAAGAGATGAAACTGTCCAAATTATCTTATAACTGCAAGTGAATATCGAACGGTAAAAATATTGGTTTTGAGATATTGGACCTCAATGTGCATATACATCAAAACAAAGATGTGAATAGATTCTGCTATGTGCGCTAATTCTATGCTGGTGGTGATGAGGCGGTGGCGTAAAATGCAAAAGAATTTTGGATTGATTGGTTGAGAATGACTATTTTTCAAAACACAAATTTTGAAAAGGCTAATTTTGTAATTTCCCTTGCTTCTGGTGTTTGACCTAGCTCACCGATAAGTCAATACTTGAGGCTTGAGCACTTTCAAAAATTGAAACCCTCGTTACACATAAAGCAAAACTGAGGTATATAAATGTAATTATTTCTTAAATACTAACAATTCTTTTTCATACTCCTAAAACGTTTTCCACTACGTTATATTTGAATCATAATATTCCTCGTCAGAATTGGACAATGCATGGCCCAGCACTTGTCTCCGACTACTTGTAATGGACAACAACCTGACCTTCCCCTCACCGCTGTCCGTCCTTTCAGCTAGAAATTAAAATCCACGTAATAATTGTGATCGTGTGTATCTATATATAGTGAAAACAAAAGTCTAGAAAGTAGAAACTGTAACAAGATATATACAAAATCAATTCGACGACATGTGTGAGAGCGACAGACGATGTGTGACAACGGTGATTCGGCAAAGGTTCGAGATGGTGGCAAATTTTGGTCGTCGAAAAGAAATGGCGGTGGACGCATGAGAAACCGAAGAAAAATCAGAAGAATTTTTTAGAAAAGTCAGAGGATATGAGAGAGACATATCTACTACCACAATATAAAAAGAATAACACTTTATTCTAAATCAATCAGGTCTCTTACTTTCTTTTCCACCTGCTAATCACAATTCCATTCATTTTTTCGCACTGATCTCCAACAACTGGACTTCACAAAACAACAAAACTCACTATTTCTCTTTGTGCACTGGCTTATACTTCCTTCGATTCTCTGACAATGACTCACTTTTATTTTTTGATGGTTTTGTTATTATTGACTTCTTCCCCGTTTGGAAAATTTTAAATTATTTTCATCCGCTCAATTTACTTTTTACTCTTTCACTGCATTTTCCACCACAAATTCTATATTTTCCAAATCCGACTGTCGTAATTAAGTGACTCAATGTTAGTGAATCGTAGGGATTACTTGAAAATAAATCTACCAAGTAACGTAGCCTAACTCGTCGTTGCTGCAGTAGTACCACAAAAGTGGTCCGTCTAATTAATCATACCACATGGTAGAATCTCCAAATATTACATTTATGATCCCCCACACACAATTGAAGCGAAGCACCCCACTTGGATGAATAAATTATCCACCCACTTGAAGGCATTTTGATCGATCATCTGTAATTCGAATTTGGATCCCCTCCCTTTTAGATGTTGTTTTTCAAATATATTATACAGGAAATTGTGTGAGTTACATGGGAGTCGAACACAGTTATTATGTGTAATTAAGAACGATAATTATCTGCACGAAATTGGTCTAGTGAATTATAGGGAGATTCCTGTAAAATCACAGCATTGAAAATTTTCACTTTTTAAAAGGGATGATGTGAGTTGAACTGAACTAATAATAATTGTAGAAACTAATAAGAATTAGATTTATTTAAGTTAAATTTCATCGAATTATAATTCATTTTATTGAATTAAATAAAGTGCGTTAAACTTAAAATAATATGACCTAATCTGACATTTATTATTCTTTTTGTAGAAATAGTATGACTCTTTTAGAAAATGGAGGGGGGAAGTTCACCAGCAGAACAAGAAGGTTGCCAATATGTGTTGATGAATTGTGGTCCAAATCTTAATTACCGCATCCATTCCAAGGCTTCTTCAACCATTCAATAACTACGTTTGGTCCTGCATACAACCAAGTAATCCATCCCACTCCTTTATTTCTTTTTCATCATTTAAAGAATTGAAAACGATTAGGGGAAACATAAATTAATCAAGAGTGGGTCTCCAAGCGGCATGTTCACAAATTTATGGACATTTCACGTATTTTTTATTATTTTATGTATTGTATTTGCTAATTTATATACTCCCTCCGTCCCAGGGAAACCTGCAGAAAGAGAAACTACTCCTTATAATTTCACTGACGTGAAAGGTCTATAATGCCCCTGCTTTTCTCTGTCTTGTTCACCCTGCTTTTCTCTGTCTTCTTCACCCGTGTCTTCTTCGACCACAAGATCTGCACACTTTCTCTCCGGCGCATCGTCCTCCTCCATCATCGAGCACCACCACAACTCCAAGTTCTCTTCCTTCTCTGAAACCATATCTCTACCTGAATTACGGCGAATTTGTAGCCTTTGGTCTCGAGCGTGAGGAAAGGTGCGGACTGGGGAATCCCGTCGCTAAGCTCACCAAGTCCCCAGTGGCGAAGCCCGTCGTTTCAAGGGTTAAGAAAGCTAATGGTTTTGTAACTGGA
>JAULKJ010000006.1:1560674-1586242 GCA_032355405.1 Rubia balearica
TACACCATACAACTATACTTATCTTTTCTAATTCTTAATGTGTGGATTTTGCAAGCTCCTCTTACTATCGATCCGCCTTGATCAGACACACTCTGACCTCAAAACTCATCGACGCTAGATCTTCTCCTCCCGAGGAATTAAGGCATACTTTCTGAACCTTGAACAACGGGTCACGTATGTTGGAACATTTAATTTCTGGCTCTTGCAAAGTTATCGGCATAATGTAAATCTGAAGTGTAGATTTTTCTCATGAAATTCGTTTTTCTTGCAGCTGTTTATGTCCTCTATTTATAGTCCATATGCAGATCGGAATTGCTCCATAATTATCTCTATAATATTCCTATTCCTTATTTGTTTCTAAAGCATATCTAAATCTCATAAATAAAGGGATTTTCCTTATCTCAAATATCCCTTAATATTCTCCAATTCCATAATTATAGGGATGTTTCATAAAACCATTATGCTTCCATGCAGCTGAATCAAATATTGCTAAAACTCCAAGTTTTCATAAATTAATTTTGTCTCAATATTCTAGTAGCCAAAAGTTGATCTTCCACAGTGTGTTCCAGCATGGAGCGTTTTTCTTCTTTAACACTAGTTCATAAATGCCAACAAATTAATCCATGAGATGCACACGACTTTACACTATTTTCTATTAATGTTTGACTGTATATTTAAATAGATATATGAACAATAATATCACCGTATATGATATTTTACATTTCGTCGTAACAAGTAGTTTCTATATATCAACTTTTTATTTTTCATTACTATACGTAGGTAAAATTATTAGCGGTCAAACATGATTCTGGAACAGCGTGATAATGATTGCCTTGCAAATAGAGTTTGGAAGGAGAGAGTAGAATAATTTATTGTCTAAAATTCATGTCGAACGAATTCCTAGTGGCATCCATGTCACGACGGAGGGTAAGGTATAAACCTCTTTATACTTCCATCATCACAGGCCGGTTACGAAGGAGAACGTAGTTGAGTGAGAATGCGAGTGTTATTGCATACTGTTGATGAAAGATTTGTGTTTCGAATGTTAAAGACAATAACTTTCAATTACAAGAGGTATTTAAAAGTCTTCCAAAATTATGATTTTCTGTATTTGTATGTCACAATAATTATTTGTAAGTTTAACATGTTATTTCAAATATAAGTACTTTTGAGAAGATAAAATGTAATACTCTATCAAACTTTTGGAAGAATTTCGTGAAAGTTGAGTTCCTTACATGATAAACATTTGCAACATTTCATTCCCACTACCAAAGGACGTTGGTCGCTTGTCGATCAGGTGTCGGTCCAACCAAAATTGAAGGGTCGATGTCGACTTGTCAATCGACCCCAGATCCATAATTAGGAATTTGATCGACTCCATGTTGATAACTTGTTGGTCATACAGAAGACGGGCTTGTACTTGACTAAATTGCTTCAGTTAAAGGTAACCAGCTCCAAATGATGTTGTTTCAGGACAACACGTACATATCCTAAAATGGTGACAAACTTTGCTCAAACATTTTCGGCGTCTTTCATCTAAAATAATGTCATTCTACTTATCCACTACCTCACTATACAGTCGACAAATCGAGCGATGTCAGCCTGCACATCATATATCCAAACATATCCGTCAGTTCAACCATATAATATATCCCCACCCTACACACAACACAGTCGTCGCGACCGGTTGTAGCCACGGAAGCCTCGGGGTGGCCACGATAGTGAGACGACATGAGTTTGTTCGGTGATGGCGATGGGTTGCGAGGCATAGCCAAAATGGGGGTATAGGGTAAGGCTCACTGAAAATTAGGAAACCGATCTTCTTGCGTAATATGTATTCGCCGAACAGAGGTTCTTGACGCACATCAGAGATTCCACTGGCTTGCAACACCTTATTTGTGACCGGTTAGGAGGGAAATACTACCTAGTAGGTGCTTCTGGGACTTAGAAGATTGGGGTTATGGATCTGTTTACCTGGAATGACAACAAGGATTCTGTTTTAACTTTAGTTGTTTTTTTTATGTTTTTTCTTTCTAAGTTTATTGTTGGTGATCTTCTAACTCCGGTGCGATTCAGAATTCTCCCCAACGCTAATCAGAAAAATCGAGCGACAACCTCTAAGAGTGTTCTGAGTCGAAATCTTAGAACTATTGAGTTGTGCCAACGGAGGCAATACTGCTCTGATTCAAAACAAAAAGGACAACTCCACCCCTCGCGACACTCCTCTAATAGGTACTTTCCACCGTTGATAGTAGAATTCCAGCAACGACCTCAACAAAGACGAAAAGTATGGAGGTTCGAATTGCGTAGCAGTGATGTAACTTGCTCGCTACCTCTACCTTTAAATTAATGAGAATGAAAACATTGTTTATCCTAAAATAATAAAATGTGTTTGAATGGTAATAAAAGGATATATGAAGAATAAGCGATCCTCTATCATAACCGCTCAGCAATCTAGATCCGATCCTAGTAAACTCAATCTATTGAATTGAAATGGTATCATCCCGACCTGAATACAATAGCAAACATCATATTAATCAACTTTAAATCATTAACAAAGTATTTTTTTCTTCAGTAATTCTGATTCCGCCATTGAATGCAAAAGATCTTTCCATTTGAATATGGACATTTGAGCTTGGCTTAATCAACAAGACTTGTGAAGTCGGCTGATTATCAATATAAAACCAACATTAGCAAGTTTTGGTGTTTGGTGTATTCAACATTTATGTGGTTACGGTGGAGAATGTATGAACATTGATGATCATCTAGTCCACTTGTTATGTTTTACCCCCACCGTTCATTAGTGTTTGACACACTTTCGGACCACAATAGCAAAATTATAAGCATCATAAATAGTAGCGCCTTCGGAATTGAAGAAAAGAGGATCACTTTGTTAATAGATAAATGTACTTATGAGATATATTCAATTTAGAATCACGAGTTCAGGTAAAGCTAAGGGTATCGGTAAACTTTGGAAGAAAATACTTAATAAAAAGTATTTTCGTATAATTTTGAGATGACATCTACTATCCAAACACTCACACACACCGCTCTATGTTTATGGGTGACTTTTGAACTCACTATTCTCTTATTTGTGCATACTTCGATTCTAATCAAAGGTTTAAATGGTAATAAAAGGATATATGAAGAATAAGTGATCCTCTCTTATAACCGAGCAACAATCTAGATCCGATCCCACTAAACTCAATCTATTGACTTGAAACGATATCATTACAATAGCAAACATTAGATTAATCAACTTTAAATCATTAACAAAGTGTTTCTTTCTTCAGTAATTCTGAATCCGCCATTGAATGTGAAAGGTCTTTCCATTTTATGGACATTTGAGATTGGCCTAAGCAACAAGACTTGTGAAGCTTGCTGATTAATATAAAACCAACATTAGCAGGCTTCAATAAGTCAAAGGAAGCCATCAATCACATCCCATTATTATAGACCAAGCAATTATGCACGCCATTTATATATTCTCCCATTTTGTCTCACCCTGAAGGGTGGGGTTTTTTCACATTGTACTCCCTCCGTCCCTATGTTTGTGTCTTACTTCAGTATTCATCAATAAAGTTGATGTTGTTTGGATTGTAAAAATTTATAGATTTATAAATGTGAAAAATATCATATGAGATACCGTTACATTCATCGTAATACATATTTTTAGAATATTTAATTTTTATAATTTATTTTTATATATAATTTAAGATATCAAAATCATAAAATCATCATTGAATAGTGACAAAAGAGGAGGTAAGACACAATTAGAGAGACGGAGGGAGTATGTTTATTGATATGATTTGGTTGGTATGAGTAAGGAGATACTTTTTGGTAAGTTGAAGGATATGATTAGTCAAATACTCTATAAAATTTATGAAAGAGAATACTCCGTAGTTGTTTTCTGACCATTAAATTTGGTTTATGATTGTAAATCTCTTTTAACATGTGCTGAATTGTGTTAGTTCAGAAATCATCACATGTAGTTAACAGTTTTTTTTTTTTTTGGATTTATGGGGTTTTGGATGATTATCTAAGAATTTGACAAACGGACAAAGGTGTTTTGTTGCAATTAAATGCATTAATTTTTTTTTACTGAATTACGGAATCAAGTTTTAATAGAAATGTAACCTCCTTCATGTAACATATGAGTTCACTACAACACCATGATCAATGAAAAATTGCTACTGATTTTGTAATCAGGTTGAGCTCTGCGATGATGATGATTTTGTAGTGCTCGCTTGTGATGGTATTTGGTAAGCCATGTTACTGCTGTCTATTTTGAGTATTAGATTGCAATATTCTGTGATGAAAACTTGAATAAAGTCATCTAATGTGGTCATCCATTTCAGTTTCCTTTTCTTTGAACAATGGCTTGATATGTTTTTGGAAGCCAGGCTTAGATACTCCCTATATTGATTTAAACTCTTTCTAGTTTCGAAGTGCCACTTGATTATATGTCTGCTAGTGGAATCACTTTCTGCCTCTGATATTCAGGGATTGCATGTCAAGCCAGCAGGTTGTCGATTTCATACATGAGCAGTTGCACTCTGTAAGTAATATTTGTCTTCTGTGTACATTTTTATGTTCCACTCGGTAGCATTGAAACAAAGAAGGGTTCAGTTCTAAGCATCCATTGGCCAGGACTGCTCCGGGGGGTTACCTTTTTCTTCAGTAATTGTTGTCCTTCAGCTGGATATTTTATTTGTTCAGTAGCTTAATTCTGCTTGACAATTTACTCACAATTATGCAGGAAACAAAGCTTTCTGCCGTCTGCGAAAGAGTACTAGATAGGTGTCTTGCTCCATCTACTGCTGGAGAAGGATGTGATAACATGACTATGATATTGGTGCAATTCAATAAACCAATCAAAGCCAATGCAGCACCAACCGATGGCTCCTCTGTTTCGAAAGAAGTCTCACCCAAATGACAAGCAGCAGAGGACGGATCTAGTTGATGGTTGCATTTCTCGGTGTGGCAGATTGAGCATTTTAAACCCTGTTCAAAATTTTCAAGCTGCAACGTGTACATGATTTTTGCCAGAGTGTTGAAACGATCTACCTTCAAAGTTTATGGATTCAGTGACCTTCATTTGTATCCTACCCCTTGGGAAAGAAGAAAATGTACAGATTTAGGCATGATCCAAGAAGGTCCGACGTTGTCTGTTTTTGAGTGGCTTTGTGTTTGCTAGCCGGGCATTATGTCTTTTCGTCGATTTCCTAGTTTAGTGTCTGTCTGAATCTCCAATTTGGTAACCACCCTCGAGCACGTATAAAAAACTAAGTGAAACATCAGTTCCTTCTCTCTTCTGTTTGGGCTAATGAAAAGATTTAATCTAGTTCTCTATAAAATCCAAGGCTGAAGTAGGAGAAATATGTCTCAACTTTCATGAAAAGCCAGGTGGTGAGATCAGGGTTAAAATAGGACTTCTACAAGTATTATAGAAGGGTATGATTTCAATTAGAATTATAGAAAATTTATTATAGAAGGGAGAATTTGGGTGTAAATACTAATGAATACTAGATGTGCATATTTGAGAAAGAGTGGGTCATTTGACAGAAGGCTCGTCCATAAGCTTATGAAAAAAATAGGGGTCAATTTGCAATTTCAGCAAATTAGGTAAGCCCTTCTTTCCCAAATTGAAGCACGAAGCTTCTTCCCCAATCTCACCCTCTGCAAATTTTTCCATTCTCCTTCTTTCCCAAACTTCAATCTCTCTAGCGGAGCCATCTCACCATCTATGTCACTTCGTCGAGCCAAGGTGCAGAGGAGATGCGACACCACCGGCGAGCTCTGAATCTCAGACGTTGACGCTGACGCTGAGAGCACTTGGAGGATCCAAAATTCTGCCCACATCTAGAGGAGAAGGGAGGGCGAGTTCCAGATCTGATCAAAACAATTCGATTACATTTTGAGTAAAACTGGATTGTAATTCTTCACATCCGATTTAGGTTGTGTTATCCAATTGCGTTTGATGTGAATGATATTGTTGAAAGTTTTAGATGTACGAATTTTGCTGCTATGTTCATGTAAAAAATATGTGGCTAGCATTCGAAAACGAACTAAATTTATTGAAAATTGTCATATATACTATGCACCTGTTTCCGTAGAGTACGTATCGTTTGTATTAAAACATGCACTTGATTTAAGAACTCTGAATATGAATTATGAAACTTTTCCAGGAGATCATGTGTAAGTTAAGTTAAAATTTCACAATTTCAATTTGTCATATTAACTCTGCATTAATTACTTTACATGTAATTTTTAAACAAAAACACTCACCTAATTTAAAAATGTCAGTTTCTTTTATGAATCGCAAAACTTTTTCAGGAGGTAGTGCATAAGTTACCTTATGAATCGTTTCTTTTTTATTAAAACATGCATATGTTAGCATATAACTAGTATTTCTTATAGTATACACAACAAAGGTTACATAATTTTATAGTTTTTAAAATTTTCATATGTACTGCATTTAACCTGAGAAGATTTCCCTAATTTTCATATGCCAAAAACATGAGAAGCTTTCCCTAATTTAAATCAAAGAGAGGTCACAAAAAATATTGCCGGCGTTAGAGCAACACATGTAAAGCATTGTATACTCTGTATAAAAAATAGGCAAATTATGTCAATTTCAAAC
This sequence comes from Rubia balearica, assembly GCA_032355405.1. Lineage (NCBI taxonomy): Eukaryota > Viridiplantae > Streptophyta > Magnoliopsida > Gentianales > Rubiaceae > Rubia > Rubia balearica. Next base: position 1,567,318 of record JAULKJ010000006.1, read on the forward strand.
ACGAGAAGGGCTCTTAACATCTAAACAAAATGGTAGATAAAGTGTTCGTGACAGAAATTTTTCATTAAGGAACTTACAATTATAACAGTATTCCTATCTAGATTAACTAACAGTCTCTAATACAATGAATCAACTATTAATCTTCAAAAGGGGATCATCTTAGAATCTTCAAATTCAGTGTCATCTTCATATGAATCCTCCTCGTGTCGGAATATCATGTGGAATCCAATGTTCAATATTGTCTGATTCCTTTAAAGTTATAACCACTTCAATTTTAGATCTAACTCGGGCAAAAAGTCATACACATTGGATATTAACAGTTGCAACATATAAGCAAACAAGTACAATTTATAATTCAAAACGGACAATAATCAACAATAAAAATAAAAGTCAAACACAGTGAAACTAATAAGTACATACTAGATACCAACAGATGCAATTTATAAGTAAACAGATGCATTCCCTAATTCAAAACGAACAACCAACAAAAAAATTAAAAAACAAAAGTCAAACACAATAAAACTAACAAATGCATATTGGATACTAATAGATGCAACATATAAGTAAACATGTGCAGTTCCTAATTTAAAATGGACAAGCAACAACAAGTTAAAATAAAAAGGCATACACAGTACAACTAACTAGTACACACTGAATACTAACAGATGCAACATATAAGTAAACGGATGAACTTCGTAATTCAAATTGAACAATCAATAACAAATGGGAAGAAAGGTTATTCACTGTATAACTAACAGATACACGCTGGATAATAACATGTGCAACATATAAGCAAACTAATGCACCTCGTAATTCAAGATGAACAATCAACAAGTTTGTTGTAATAACAAGGGGACACTTCAAAGCCAGATCTCATAAAACGTACACAGCAACTCAAAACTCTAGAAAACGATGCTCATCTAACGCTCAACAAAACGAAAAACATACATACCAGATCGGAAAAATCTAACAAAAGTTGAGTAATAATCACCGGCTGTAGCATCAACATTTCGGCCAATTCGTTTCGCCTGATCCGTAACCTAGTGCAAATACAAAACAAAATCAATTGAAAATTAAAAAAAACCCCAGAAAATCAAACAATAATACCTATACCTACAAAGATTCATAGAATAAAAAATTATATTGAACTAGAAGATATGGAAAGCTACAAACCTGATGATCTGACCGAATGTGATGATGTTCAAAGAATTTTCTCTAATAATTGAACTCGAAAAAAATGGAAACGGACGCCAAAAAATGTCCGAAAAATGACCATGGAGAGGAGGTAAAATAGAAGCGGAAAAATGCGGCGGCAAAGAAGTGGAGGAGAGGCGGTGAAACAATGCGAAGAATAGGTGGAACATGAGAAAAACGAGAGAGGCGAAGAAGAAAGATGTGGAGAAAGTGGAGGATAAAAATGAGGAAGATGAAAGGGTTTGGGAGAGAAATAAAAAAAAAATCATATTTCTAATTAATACCCAATTTCTGATTAATTACAAACCGAACCCCATTTTCCAAAATAGTCTCTTACCTGTCCATAAGTTTTTGGACATGCCGCATTTTCTCAGATTTTCTCTTTGACAAATTAAGGATTCCGAGTCATAAAAATTTAGGAGTTATGAATTTTCTTTCCTATGCCTGCACAAAGTGCACATTTTAGACCAAAATGTGATGTTTCAACTTCAATACGTTCAATCAAATTTTGTGATTTTTTTCAAAAACAATTTTAATCACTAAAATTATGTGTTTTAAAGTTAAAATGTGATATTATGATAGTAAAATTTTGTTTTTTATGTTAAATTTTGACACTTTATATATTTTGACAACATTTTGTGATAGTTTTCAGAATTTTAACTCATCGTTTCATTTTGATTGATGTGTTAGTTTTTCAGCGTGTCGTTTTTAAAATTAATATTGATGTTTTTTTAATGTTAGGTTTTTTTAATGTATGCATAGATGTTTTCCAGGGCCGGTGCAATGTATTTCAAGGCTCGGGGCAGAAATTTTAATTTAGACTTCCATGTAAAGATTTTTTTATTAATGCAAAATATACCAAAAAAAACATATGATACAATTATATTTATGGGGATTGGAAGACTTAGGCCATGTCCAGTTCAACTGAATCGAAACTGAGTTGAGTTGACCTAAATTTATTGGATTTGAGAAGAGATGAGAAGAGCTGAGTTGAGTTGATTGGAGCTGAGATCAGAGAAGAGTTAAGAAGAGCTAAAAAAGTTGAGCTGAATTTATTGGAGTTGAAATAAGTTGAACTGGACAGGGCCTTACTATTGATTAGTTTCCCATTCCTTAATTTTAGATATTTTTTATTGTAAACCTTCTATTGTTATTATCCATTGGAAATTTTTTAATGAAAAAAGGGAAAGTGCAAAAATAATCATATAAGACTGAGAAAGTGTAGGACCTTGTAAAATCTGAAAGTGCAGAAGTAACCCTATCTTTTTGTCAAAATGTACAGTTTTACCCATTTGACCAATTTTCGGCATTACTAATAATGAAAAGACAGAAATACCCCTAGATTGAATAAAAATACTCATTTTGGTCAATATACCCATTTAACCCTTCTTGCTTCTTAATAAAAACCCTAATCGTCTTCAAACCCTAAACTGCCACGGCCAGCGCCGCCAATCACCACCGTCTTCGCCGCTAATCATCATCGCATCACCACCGATCACCACTCGAGCATTCACTGAAAGAAATAGATTCTTTAAGTAGCCAAATTAAAGGCTAATTCTTGCATAATCCTCATGCACAAGCAGAGAAGGTAACAACATGTGAAAATCCCAGAAAAATAAACACATGGATTCTTGCATTCTACAGTTCAAAAGAAATTAAAATTGATTTTTGAAACAGGGCGAGTCCAATTGCATAGGAAAACAATTGAAAATACTTAAAAAGAGTGAAAAAAGATAGGGAAAATTCTGGATTTTGACCAGACGATTGAGTGAACTCCAAACCGATTCTTCATTATCTTCAAAATCTCCAAACCGATTCCCCAACTCACCGCCCCCGCCACCGCTATCCACCACCTTACCGCCGGTGATTCCCCAACTCACAGCCGCCGATTTTCCAACCTATTCACCACCTCATCATCCACCTCCTCCGCCATCTACCGCTCACCGTCACCAATTCCCTAACTGATTCACCACCTCACCTCATCGATTCCCAACCAATATCTTCATCCCTGCCAGGCTCCACCCTACCCCCGCCACAACGCACCACTGCACTCCAACTCTTCCCTGCAGCATATCTAAAAGACTGAGATGAAGGGTTTGGGTTTAAGATCGAGAAGAGATTGGGAATTTATTTTGGGCTTTTGTTCTAAGATCGAGTTCTGCGGACGGGTTGAGGAGGCGAGCTGGGTGATGGGGGTGGTAGTGAACGGAGCTACGTGGCAGGTGGGGTAAGGAGGAGAGTTGGGTGGTGGTGGTGAATCAGAGGTTTTTTTTAATTGAAGAGGATTGATTGGCGAGGGTGGATTGATTGAAGAAGAGAAAGTGAATCGGAGGGAGTGAGGAAGATGATAGGGTATAATGGTCTTTCTTATTTTTTTTTTAACTTTTTAAACTCAGCGGTATATTGTCATTTAACCAATATATGGCCAATTCAAACGTAGACATTTCGGTTAACGAAATCCAAGGTTATTTTTGCACTTTCAGATTTTACAAGGTTATTTATGCACTTTGTACCAAAACATAGGGTTAAAAATGTACTTTTTCCAAAAGAATAATAGGACCATTTTCAATGAGCATATCTCTCATTTTTAATCTAAATCTTCCTATACTCTAGGATCATAAATTTTCAAAGATGATAAAAAATTCAAACAATTCATATCATCATTAGTCTCTCCATTTCTTTCACTAATCTCGTTTGTTAAAAAAAGGCAATCAAATATCCCTTACGAAAGGCAATTAAAATATTATAAATTAAAATACAGGAATTTTGTTTGGAAAGACCGTCTTTCCATAGGCATATGGAAAGATGGGGTTGAATTAGAATTACATAAAGGTAAAATATTTTATTTGCAATATTAAAATTTTATTATGCTATGTGTAGTAGTTATAAGTTTATGACCCGATTGATGCAACCCGAAAAAGTTTGTTCCTCACTAGCCTTTGTTCCTCAACAAGAACACCATTATAGAAGTAGTACACCATGTCTCCATCTGAATAGCCATGGTATGGATAACTTGAGAGAAGTTTCCTGAACCTCTCTGAATAGTCGTAGAATGACTCTTCATGCAATTGGAGGATGTCGCTAATTTCCTTCTTCAATGTGACGGACTTGGAGGCCAGGAAGTACTTGGAAAGAAACATCCTCTTCAACTAAATCCATGATTTTATACTCCCAAGTAGAAGGTAATGGAGCCAATTCCTTGTGGCATCTCTCAACAAAAAAAGGGAAGACCTTCAACTTATAAAGCCCTTCATCCACTCCCTTGGGAATCATACCACAACAAACCATATGGAAGTTGGATAGATGTTTCAAAGAGATAAGCAGGTTGAGTGTAGAGTATGTGTAGGTCGTTATTCCTCTACCAAAATAAAATTTATAAAATATTAAATGCCTAGAATATGGTAATATATTAGATAAGTAAGGGTCGAACTAAAAGGAATAGATTTTATCATAAAAGAACTGATATAAATTCACCAATTTCGACACACAATAAGGGGTAATTTCTGAAAGATTTTTTTATTTAAAACTAATTTAAACAAAAAAAATAAAACAATGGATTTAATCACTTGTGTAGAAAGGGGGGATTATAGGTTGTTCTAACGGACCAGAGAAGTCACTTTGTAGGTGACTTCTCTATCTCAGCTTTTGATTCGTCCGATCAAAAGCGATTCTGAGAACCTCCTTTAATTGGATTTAAGGAAGAAAGTTTTCTTCCGCCTTTTACTGGGGTTGCAATTCTTCCTTTAAGCAATTACAAACTCGGAATAACTTACTTAGCCTCAGCTCCAACAACGGGTTCAGGAATCACCTAGAAATGTGTTATTTCGGGGCTAGTTTCTATTCCAAACCTGGTGGTAAAATAATTTAATCGTTTTTTTGGTAAACATCATTTCTGAAGTCGGGGGTAAAATTGGATGAGGTAGTTCCAAAATTGGGTCGGTAAACGGACATCACTGTTCCAAAATCTGGTTGTGTTTCCGGATATACGCGAGCTTGTATAATTTCCTTTTTAATTAAAAATGAGTTCCAAAGTCAAACCTCATATTGAATGTTATGCTAAGAATAAGTAATGAAGTGTGGGCACAATTCTGAATTCAGAATAAATTTCAGTACTTAAAGCAAGTGTTTTTCTTTTCTTTAACCGGCCTAAAATAGCCTCATATCACTAATCCAGTTGCCAACAATTTACAAACTCATCGTTCCAGGTAACAAAAGTGTAAAGATACCGCTATGATAGAATCAATATATACATAGGATTAGAGCTTACAATAAGAATATGGACATTATCGTTTGGTTCATTTGGCCACACCTCTATGATTCTTCAAAGTCACTCCACACCACGATGATGTCTTGGTTTTGACCAAAAACACACTCATTTTTGAAAAATGTGTAAGTAGAGTTATGTTGGTGTCCGACAATCCATTCGTACAAGAAGCGAACAAAAACCGGTGATTCCCATCCATTTTTGCTCTTAACATTGGCGGTCTCGTATTGTCAAATGTCGAGGAAATTTTCTTTTGCGTCGTTGGCCGGGTCACTTTCAAATTCCCATCTTTTATTGGGTTTGCATATATTAAACTCCTTGACCATAGAAGGAACATACCATGGGCGGGTTCCTCACTCCTGTATTCTCCTTCTGCAATTGGTATTGTTAATTAATAGTTTCTCCAATGATATCCTAGCAATTCCATCACCGATTGGTATGGAGTGATGATGCTGCATTGTTTTATGTAGATTACCGTCGGCTACGTATAGTGGTCTTGCTTTATCACCAAGTTCAATGAATAGTTTTCACAAACCGGTCGTTAATATTATTTTAAACTACAAGCTCACAAGAATAACCATTGTTTGTACCTTTTTGGTAGATAGGGTGGCCTTGTCAAGATGATATTCTTTGTTGTCTTCGGAAGTACACTTTCGTAGTTCACCTCAATCTCGCACGGGGAGTGGTGAGATCCTCTTGATAGGGTCTCCTAATGCTAGTTAGATCATCTAGATTGTTGGGTAAAGGAAGACCAGTGTGCTTTACTATCTTCCAAATCAAAATGTCCTATTGCTCTATTCTTTTATCTTGAAGTTGGGCTTCTTTTTGTAAGGTGTGAACTCTAGATTGCGTTGCCCTGCCATAACAAAATACTATTCCAAATGCCTATCTTTGTGACATTAATGCCACCACTTCTCGTGCCTGTCTTGAGTGGTCAAATTTCTTGGTCGCCTCCATAGGACGCCGTGCTTACAAGTTGAAATGAATCAACCTTGAATTTCATCTTGTTTTAACTTATTTTGTAAAATTTTGTAAAACAAGTCAACCTTCCATGATATTCAATATGATTTTGAACAAAAAATAAATTTCATAATAGAATAACCACCAGTTCTCCAATTTCAATCTCGGCCTGCTTTTCATAACGACCATATTTATTTTGTCGACCTTTGAGGAAAAGATAATACCGATCTATTTGATCCACATCGATTGGAATGACCGATCTCTTAGCATCTTTCTCGGTCATCCCCACTTACATCGCCATCAAAATATCGTATTCGAAACGTTCCCATACAAGTCCTAGCCTAGCCAATCCATAAACCCCACGGCTCTTCCTATATGGAATTATGTTCAATGACGAACTCCGTCATTTTTCTTTCATTGTATCCTATGCGAAGATGTGGTTTACAAACGCTTTTCGTAGATTCCTAAGGGCTCTTCTTTTGTTGATATCCCAACTCTCTGGTTAAATATGCGTGTAAGTGATCAACGGATGATCGCCTTTTTTATTCTAAAAGATGTCATCCCTTGGTAGGGTGTACTTATGTTCCTGCCAACTCTTCAACAATATACCATAATTTTTTTTTCTTATCTCTTCCAACCTGTCATTTCCTTCCTAGCCATCATTCTTTCTAGTGTTCTACAATGTGCTTAGCAATTCCTATCTCTTCTGACCCATCCCCGTCATCATCATATTAATCATTGTTTCAGTATTTCCATCATAAGAAGATAATGGATCATCACATGTTCATTTTCTTGACATTATACTACATATGAACACATAGTTAATGAAGCAAAAAAACATCACACTCAGTAAGCCCAATACAAACCACATTCCCTAAACCCTAATTGAACAATCCTAAACAAACATTCATGATTGATTAAAAATAATGCAAAAACTAAGATAGGAAATATTTTTACTCTTCATGAATAGCCATGAACATTATTATCTTCCCAACAAAAAAGATATACGGGCAAAACTTGATTCCTCTTCAAATTACCACCATGAAACAATACACAATGTGAAGAAAATGATGAAGATGTACCGGTTAGATAAGTTTGAATGACAAAAAACCTTAGCTAAGAAATAACACTTCAAAACTTTAATCCAACCAACAATCTTCATTTGTCATTGGGATCCTTGGTGATTGAGGAACAGATAGTAGAGTAGCTACGGTTTCGACATTAGTATGTAAGTTGTATATCCAGTTGGATAAAGATTTGATGACAAAATTGTGGAACAAGGGTTTGGGAGTGTTCTTGGAGGATATTTTTAGGTGAAATCACACCCAAACTAGGGTATTAACTACCCCTTTGAAATGCTTTTAAGGTATTTTTTTCAAGCAGCTAATTATTCCGAGTTCAGAACTAAAGAAGGAGGTATTTATGAAGTTGGAAGCATATCATACCTTCGTATTTAATGAAAGATTCGGTTCTAATTTTGGTGCTTGCATGAAGTATAAAAGAAATCCCCAATTTAGAAAACATAATTCCAAATTGAGTTCACCCCTAAACCCTAGCCTTCCATCTGAATCTCAATTCCAAAGTTATAACCTCATACACGAACAATCCTTCAAAGTATTCAATGGAAACAAAAATTTACGTGGAAGGAAAAGTAATCAGGAGAATTTGAAAAATCAGAGTCATCAAGTCTACGAAGTTCTATAGCAATGATTCTGAGAGATAATATGTTGATTTTATCTAATGTGTAAATGAACTAATCCTAAGGTGGTGTGGTGTGTCGAGATAGTACAAGTGGATTTGCATGAGCGGCCTTCCCTCAGGTGGACACGCTTGTAAGCTCACTATAGTCAACCTCATGTTATTCTACTATGTGATGAATGTAATATCCCTTAACCCTAGATTCACTATATTTAACTACATGTTGAAGGAAGCAACATGGAGGGAGAAGGATCTCCCTTATGGCGGGTTGAGTATAGCGTTGCTGAGATAGTTTGGGGTTCAGCCAGTGGACTAGCCAATGCAGTTAGGGTATTACTATGAAATCTAGTTCCAGCACAAGCAATTGAATTGAGAAGATGATGATATTGGAAACATCAGGTTGTCCGCAGTGTTGACACTAAGGCTGCGAAGAGAGCGAGGGATGCAACAATGGATTAGGCTAAGTAATCGTGTTAGTATAATAATTCCATTCTTTAAGTTGCTATTTATTAAAAGTATGGTAATAATAAATATGGTTTTCATATTATTTTTTGTTTTTATTTGTAGGCGGTCGGGTTCTTGGAAAAGTACTTTTAGCACCTGTCTTGCATTTGTGGTGACCTTAGTAATGTGAATGTAGAGCTTGCCACATTGGAACTTCGTCATTCCAAATATCATTGCATCCTCAGGCCTACTGTTGGAGCTTTGTAACAATGATATAATTCCAAAATTCGACCCCTAATACTCTGAGGATGACGTGAAGGAAGAGGTAAGTGAAAGGGAAACTAATTCTGAGTTGGAGAGAATGTTTCAAGACAAATAGTTTTCTTAAGTGATGAATTGCAACAACTATTTATATTTAATATGTTTGGGATGATGACTGAATTTAATAAAATCTTCCAAATAAAATTCCTCAACGAAAGATCTCTTACACTGAACTACAATTTCCCATCGAGGATCCACATGATCTTTGATATAGAACATTTGGTGAGCCCGTGCGGCCAATATGAAAAGATCCCCCTCCACCCGACTCGACTATGATCAACAAGGGTGAATCCTAACTCCTCTATTTTTTGTCAACCATTTACATCTACCCATTTACATTTAAACGCAGGATCTCACATCATCACGTAATCAAGCTCCTATATTTCAAATAATTTTCCAAAAATAACATGTTTGAACGTGCATTGGATTGTCGCCATTTGCACTAGCAACATGTAAATCCTCAAACACGAAGAACACCCAATTATTCTGGGTTACACCCTTGTCATCCATGATATTTGTGGAAAATTAAAACCATTGATGCCGTATCCTCCATATGATAGAACTGTGCCCAGGGGTCTACACACTTACCATTTACTGTAACGGGGATGATTACCAATCATGAGTGACCTCTTAACCATGAAGCAAAGGTGTTGGTGTGTTGTTGAAGAACTTGTGCCTCATTGAACTTCGGATGCATCAATATTATTGTTTCCATTTGGATCTCTATATAAGGTAAAACATCCCAGTGAATCCGAAAGTACGTAATGGTGCACAAAACGTAAATCTTATGAACTCTAGTTTACAGGCATACCTCGCAAGCTAACTACCCATCGTGCCTTGATTTTGGAACACCCACATAATCCACCTCTTTTAAATAATTAGCACAAAACTCAATTACTTGATCCGTTACATAACATTGTACAATTAATTTATCAGGCATGCATTGGTTTTTAATAAAATATTTAAAGATTTTCATACACCTCTCGAATTGGTCCATCATCTTCAACAAAATAGGACCGACAACTTGATCTCCATCTGACACAAAACTTCATTAATCATCGCTTGTACCTAGTGCACCCTTGCAACACTGATGCTTTTTGAACATATAGACTTGAAGAACAAACAGGGTTTTTTATGCACAATCTAGCATGAGGCATGAGGTGGCAATTTTGACCTAATTAAAATGGCATTCAATTCCTACATGAGGTTGTGGTAGTTATGTGATTTCAATCCAACAAACTTCAATTCAGTAAGAAACACACATGAACTTATGTTTGAAAAATATGCACTAGGGACCTTCACACTTCTCAACGTCTCACTGTAGGATTTCTTCTTTGACTCAGACATTGAATAACATGAAGGCTTAGGCCTAATAATCATCACCACTTATGAAAGGACCCAAACTCTTCAATTCCCCCCCTCCCTCCGCCTCTTCCCTTGCCTGATCCATTGTCTGCTGAAAAAACATAATCTGCGTACCATATGGTTAAATTTTTTTGTGAAATTTTTAAACAAAGATGGTTCCATATGGTACCAACTTTTTATGTGTAGCCATCATAATCTTTGTAAGTGTATCAAAGTTTGGAAGGGAATAAAAAAACCTATAATTTGATTTTAGATAGTCCATTAATAATGTCAGGAGATGCCAACCTATTTTACCCACAAGAAGAAAATCGGGAAAGAGCATCATTCCAGCGGAGAGCGTATTCAATATACTTTGTCTATTGGATTCAACACATTAAATTAGAAGATATCTAGAGTATCATTGCATGGTTTAGATGGACAAAAAAATTAAACTATGGATGATTTCATCTATGAAAGAATGGGGTGAAAAAGCCTACTTAAACAAGAAAGGAAGTGAATTTTAGCCCAATTATAACATTACAAATCTACCTATCTTCAGTCTAATCAAGAACCAGTAATTATGGAAGGAATAAAACAAATAAAAGTCTCTATGTATCTCAAGAATAAGAGAATTTTTTGGATTAACGATAATAAATAAAATAATAGTACCACATAATCGGGAATACATGAATGCAAATCAGCAATTGGGAAATCTATCATTACCTTAATTAGAAGAAAAGTATTCACCACACTTTGAATCGGCTAGCCCAATGGAGTACGACTAAGTATTAAAAAATTTGATTGAAACATGCAATAAATCACATAGAAGTTAAAATTTACCAACCGAAGAAAAATCTAGAAGCATATATCTACAAAGAAAATGAACTCATGAGTGAACCACAAGAAATTTTTAGTTGCAATAGGACTACTGTAAACAATGAAAATTAAAAAAATGTGGAAGATTGAGATATGGAAATACATGGCAACAAGAAAAAAGAGAGGCATAAGTCAGATCTCGAAACTAGTAAAAAAACAATGTGTTACACTATAAGTTTATAATCAAATCAAAGAGGACTTGAATGAGCATCTCAGAATGGTGTGTGTGTATATATAGTCATATTTTCCACAGCACATACAAGTCCGAGCCTTGAAGAATTTGTACAATAGAATCCAAAATTATTAATAAATTAACAAATACATAAGCTAGCCAAGCCTTTCACAACTGAGGAAATTCAGCTAGCAGCGTATGAAGTCATGGAAAGTGAATGACCTACAAACTGGCTTCTAGAAACACCAGTGGAAAGAAGTTGGCAAAACACTCACTGCGATATTACTATAAATTCTGAATGGAGCTCCAATACAACTCAAAAGAAAAGGAAACTATTTTTAAATACATGCTCAATATTCAAAACAGAGGCCTTGGAGGAAAGTATTTAGGGGTCATAATAAACTTACATGAAGGAAAAAATGAGTCTTTATTGACACAATAAACAAGATTCAGAGAAAAATTAACACATGTAATAACAAATACTTATCCCCATAAGAAAGAATCACATTCACCAAGTACACCTTCTCGGGTATCTTGATATATCCTTTGGGGGGTTTGTAAGATTCCAAATTCGTGATACAAATAAAAATTAATTCAAAATTCAAACTAAAATGTGAAGAAGCAGAAGCTTGCATCTCAATTCTAAGTCCCCTGCTCGGTTCCTTCCTCAACTTCCTAATGAAGCAAGCAATGTCAGCTCAACCATGATTCTTGAAGCTTCTTGATCAGAAATATCTTTAGCAACAACGATAGATGATCCTTCTAGAGCAAGCCAACGAGCTTCCTTCTTCACAAAAATTATCCATCTCAGCTTATCTAGTAAGGTAATTAGAATCAATTGTAATTATATTAGTAGTCCATAACTGCCAATTATTGAGGCGTAAATAAAGATTTGGGATGTGAAACCTCGGTGAGAAAAAACAAGGTACTAACTCTGTAACTCAATACTTCTCAATTATGAAAAGGATTTGGGATGTGATTAGCATCATCAGGTATGGATTGAAATGCACAGGGTGCAGTTATGTTTGTATGTGTAGTTTTCAAGAGAAACTGGAGATGCATGCAAAATAGGATCATATTGAACAGTTAATGGTAGGGTTGGATGATGATATGAATAAATTCATGAAGTATGACTACTTTTGCATGAGTGGACATCCGAAGAAGTCTTGTTTGAAACACAATGGATACCTAGAGTAGTGGTTTGATTCGAGGAAATGCGAGGGGAGGCCATATGCAAATGCACCAACGGTTGATTTGGAAGAAATGGAACATGCCATACCTCTGGATATGGGAGATCCTCAACAAATTAATAATATGCAATATGTGATTGCTTATCTAATTCAAACTGAATTTGACAAGTTCATAAAGTGTAAGGCCAAGGAATTAGCACATGAGGATGGTGACATGGTCAAGTTTCCTCACCTTGGTGATTTTTCAAGTACCTTTCTAACTCATGTCGTTAATGTTGCAATTGTGTTTAAGAGTGATGACTAGATTCTTAATAGTGGTGCATCTTCACATACCTAAAATAAAATGAGTATATATGGCCAAAACTTATTCAAGCTAATCTTGAATAAATATTGTTTTAGCTAATTTTACCAAATCTAATTCTAGTCAAATCAATACTGAATATTCTAAACCCTAAAATAAATGCATTTCCAAAATTAACTCTTCTAACTCCAACATGGCCGAGTTAATGGGCCTTAAGAAAACAAATTAAATGATCACACTACTTCATTAAAAAATTCAGTGGGAAAAAGAGTATAGTGTTGACCCCTTAAAAATATTAAGCTAAGAAAACCGTAATAAATGATATTTATTGACATTGTATCAAATGGAGAAGATAGTTTTTCAAGGCAAAAACCTTGAGCTTACCCATGATTCAATAAGATCATGGCCCGTGTATCCTAGAAATATTGCCTGCACAAACAAGTACATGAAACTTATTAGAGGTACAAAGCATTTTGGATCCATTGCTAACCACACTACACACTATAGTGTAAGAGGTCTGGGCTAACCAGACAACATCATCTCAAGACCAATCAACGGTCTTATGCAAGCTCTAAGATACTTTGCAAAAACATCATTCATGGAGTAAACAAACATTTGGGAACACGGACAGGAAGATAAAACAACTCACGGGGCAATTGGAAGCACTGCAAGGAAGTCTAAAGAGCCTCTTTGAGAGAGACCAAGCACAAAGAGTGGACACACTAATGTCACAAATACAAGGTAGGCTTCCCTAGCAATCAGATTGCTGGAAGGAAAAATCTAGAATATAGCGAGGTAGTATCGTGCACCAAAACATATATTTTTTCACAAGTGGGCAACAAGAAGTAGGGAACCAGCTTCTAAGCCAATAGGATGGCCAAGGAGTACAGTTACAATCACCAGAGGAAATCAAGGAAAAACTAACTCGGTATTTTGCATCTGTATACACCCTACCAAATAACTAACCACCTCTCATCGGCTACGAGGAAACCTTAAAACAAGTGTTGCAGCTTAACAAGCCAATCCTAACAGCAGAACATATACAAGTCCTGCAACAACCGTGTCTACAACAGGAGATATGGCAGGAAATCTAGAGTATGAAACTGTGGAAATCATCAAGGTTAGATAGAGTATAGAAAGGATTTTACAAGCATCATTTGCTACAAGTTAGGGTGAAATCATAAGAGAAGTACAAGCAATACTGACAGGACAGAATCACATACCACAAGATGTAACCAAATGATATTAGTTTTAGATCCAAAAAAAGTAATATAGAAAAGAAGAGGGTTCCAGACCAATAGCGTTGTGTAATGCAAAATACAAATTAGTGGCAAAAGTACTAGCAACTAAACTGGCTAGAGTAATGAAGACTATTATTAATCCCCATTATTAATCCTATACAAGCTGGTTTAGTGAAGGATAGAAACATCAAGGAGAATATGCTAATTGCTTATGAGATGATAGACCTTCTAAGGAAGAAAGGGGATGATAACGATTAAAATTGACATGAGCAAGGCATACGTCAAAGTATCATAAAAATTCCTAGGAAATGCACTAGCACATATAGGCATTCCACAACAATGGATAGAGCTGATTAAACAATGTGGCGTAATACACTATGGAAATCAAGACAAATGGTTAGCAATCGGAATTCTTTCAACCAATTAGAAGGCTTAGACGGAGGTGCCTCTTATTCCCCTACTTGTTCATCATCTGTCAAAATGTCTCACGAGATTGTTACGCAATAGTATGGAAAATGTAAAACAAAGGGGTTTTAAACTGGGGAAGAGGGAACAAAAAGCTCACGCCTAATGTGTGCTGGTAGGGATGATCATGGGTCGGGTCTAATAAGACCCAAACCCAACGCTAAGAAAATTTAGTTAGACCCAGACCCGATGGGTCTAAACGGGTCTTGGGTCCAAAACGGGTCATAAATGGGTCTAATATTCTAAATTTTTTCACTAAATAAAATATATATTATTTTAAATGCAAATAATTAAATTTCAATATTTATTAGAAATATTTTTTTCAAGAAAACAAAATATACAATACATATTATTTGTAAAATTTGAAATAAAAATACAAAGAAAATATGAAAGTAGTATAGAAATTTGGGTAAAATTATATATAATTAGAATTATATGGGTCTACGGGTCTGGGTCTGGTCTTAGTATTTTAGACCCAGATCCGGGCTCGTATCTAAAAATCTAGAGCCAGACCCGAACCCGGACACGATGTGTCTAAATTTTTTGAACTCATATCTGACCCAATGGGTATAAACCCTGTGGATTTGGGTCGGGTGCTAGACCAATGATCATCCCTAGTCAGAAGTTGATCATTTTTATCCATTCAATTCGCATAATAACATTTTCACTTAATTTCTTCAACACATTTTCAACATCAAAATAAAACATGCTTCATAGTTCATAGTTGATTTTAACATTGGAGCATTGTGGCGATCTACTGATCCAAAGCCTATGATTATATTTACTATCTCTGTTTAGCTATTTGTGGAATATTTTTCGTTTAATTTTCTTAGGTCACGTGTATCCATGATTTTAATTAGTATATATATAGAGATATTATTGTGTGAAGTATAGCTAGAATACTGTTAATAGATACTAGTATTTTCTAAATAATAAAATTTATAAGTAGTTATGATACGTAATTAAAATTATCGCGGTTTAACGTGTTTGATGATTAACCAAAAGGTGCGTCTTAATTAGGTAAATTGAGGGGGAGCATTAATGTATGATATGAACCTTTTGAATTAATTATCGAGCATAAATGTTTGAATCGCTACCAAACTAATTATGAATTTCAATGGAAAAAAAAAACTGAACATTTATAAACTGTTCTATTTCTGACATTCTGCCAAATTCAACACTAATAATATTTTCTTCAACTATTAAATGCTGGAGAGTTGAGCAAAACAAAATCAGAGAACCAAAGGTCCTCGTAAAGCTTCTTAAAGAAACACAACAGCCAGAGAATCCAGAACCAGCATTCAATATCACACATTAGATCAACAAACCATATCAATTGCAAAATAGAGCAGTAGCAGGGAATGAGTTAATGGCATTCCACAATTCAAAGATAAATGGACATTAGAATCCCAGAAAATACGGAACAACATGAGTAAATTTTTAGTACCGATCAAGTAGACCGAGGAAAACGCACCCAGAACAAGCCAATTATAGCTCGTAAATAAAGAGGAAATAATGTTAAGCAGCAGCGTCGGGCATAGGTGTCACTGGCCGCTTCATTGAGGCCGACTTGATCAGATGGTTGTAGCTTCCCTTCTCCTTGAAAAGCTGCGAAAAATGGGGTTTACAGTACAATATGCCGTCCAATGCTGCATAATTTGATGGCGACAATGAGCAGCCACCGTGAGAACATTTAAAACATGTCTTGTGGTAGCTTTGGTTCTCCACTGTAACCTGGCCAGTTTGTGCCAGAAAATTGTTTCTTCAGATAACCATAAATGATAAACCATACATTATGACAACCTTACTACAGACACCTCATTAAATCATCTCGAGTTCTACTAAAACAGTATAACTCCAAACAGAGAGAACAAGTGCATTGAGAAATGTAGCCGCTATGGCTTTGAAGAAATTTCCTGGCAGCCTTTTCTAATTGTGTACTGTATTAGACCATTTCACAACTATGATTATAAGATATGGCCGATAACTAGGGTTTGATCCTCATATAAAGTACGATAAACTGAAGATGCAGAACAACAAAGTCTTTATCTCCCCGTGTGCATTCAGCCATATAAAAAAAATCTCACTGTCATCTTTGGTCGGGGCACATAACTCAGCAACCTTTTATAACTCAACACTTGCATCAAAGAATATGAATGCACAAGTTCAAAGGTATCCAATTGATACAAATGGATATATTTAGGAACATAAGAACTTCACTGGCGATCAACACACACTAGATTTACCAACTCCATTTCTATTGAGGTTAGCAAAACAAGAAGTTCAATGTTTACTACAAAGAGTAAAACTGAACAGGAAAGAATGACAAACTAGAGCTTTTTAGCCTCCACTGATCAATTCTTACATAGCATGGGTTATAAAACAAATTCACTCCTGTCAAATTCAATATTTGTACCTTTTCCAAAGGGTAAGCAGTCTTCCCACAAGTAGCGCACTTATCTTGGGTCCCAGAAAACATGCCAGCAGCTTTGCTAGATGACTTTGTCTGCAGATAGGATTCCACATAGCATTTACGATCTAATTCAATCAACTGATCCAAAGCGATTCTCATAAATATTCAAACTTCCAAGAACTTAAGAATGAAGGAAAGTTTACCAGCTGAGGAGTCAACTTCTCAGCCGACTTTGCAGCTGTCAAAGAGAAAGAACAAATGTTACAGAAGCCAACTTTATTAGAATAAACAACAAAGGAGGATTTCGGCATACGTGATTGGAAGTTCTTGTTGAAATTGCCAGACTCCTTATACAGCTGCTCGAAATGAGGCTTACAATACAAAACACCTTCCATCGACGAGTAATTGCTGAGCTGAAAATCAAATGCAAGCCACAAACACAATCATTACAAACAACAAATGTGAATAATCAAGCCATTCCAATACTATTTAGCCAAAACTCAAAGATCAAATGCCCTTCCAAGTTTCGTTCCAAAACACATAGATCAAAACCCCAAATACCTTGAGGGTGCCTTTGCAATGGAAGCACTTGAAGCAAGATTTGTGATAGCTGATGCCATCAGCAGACAGAAGCTCCACTGGATAAACAGTCTTGTCACAAGCCTTGCATTTTTGCTGCGTCCCAGTAAAAGACATAGCTTTCTTACTCCTAGATCTGATCTGAATTAATCCCTCCTAAGATCTCCCAACTTCTACAATGAAAAAAACAATCTTTTTAATAAACACATTGCAGATAAACCATTCTCCATCATCTTTTCTACAGCCCAAAACATAAAATTGCCAGAGTAATCAGTTAGATCATACCTAACAGGTTCTTGATCTGTAAATAGCAACTTGGAGCAGCAAATTAGCTAATTGTGCCAGAACAGAATATGGCCTTATTTTGACTAAATATATACTGATGTTGTGTATCTTTTGGGCAAATCCCAGAAAAACTAAGGGGTTTGCATACAAAAAGAGATATGCGGAGGGTGGAATTATAATTGAGAAGACAGATAAAGGAAATACAAAGGAGAAAAGGAAAGAGAAGGTTGACAAGTTGACAAATATCTTCGCTGAAATATTATTTGGAGTTCCGAGTTGGCTCTTGACTAGTTCACTTTAAGGAATTTTGGTCAGTTTTCGGCCTTCCAAGTGGACAGAATATTTGCAGTTTCTTTTTCGTGATATTTAATGTGTAGTAGTGGTCTCTAGACCTGGCAAAATATAACCGAACCCGAAAATTCGAAATTCAATAACCGAACCGAATCGAACCGACACCCGAATAGTTGGACCCGATCACTAACCCGAAACCGAAATCAACCGATCGAACCGAACCCGAACTAAAATTTCCTGATCCGATGTGACCCGAACCCGAAAAGGACCCGCACCCGAACCGAACTTGAACCCGAACCCGAAAAGGACCCGCACCCATACCGAACCTGAACCCGGACCCGAAAAAGACCCGTACCTGAAAGATACCGGATCAAACCCGACTACTGCCCGATTCGAAAGAAACCGAACCGATGTGAACCCGAATTTGAAGAGATTCAAATTAATGTCAACCCAATGTCAACCCGGACCGAACAAGACCCGAATATTAGCTGTGACTTACTCCCTCCGTCCCACTCTAAATTGCTTATTTACTTTTTGAGAGTCAAACTATGCAAACTTTGACCCTAAATATAAATTAATATATAAATAATAAATATATCATGTGAGATACTGTTAAATTTATCTTAACATCTATTTTCTAAATATCAATTTTTTATGCATTATTATTATATGTAACTAGAGATATTTATGGTCAAACATGCTCATTGAAAACCGTGAAAAAGTAAATAAGCAATTTAAAGTGGGACGGATGGAGTATGTCATAATATTAATTAATATTAACATTACTGTGACTTTTGTCATTTTTATCGCGTTTGCAGCTGAGTAAGATTTGAATTTTTTAGGTGTTTTAATATTAACTTAATTAATATTAGACAAAATCTTGGGAA